>PVKB01003624.1:0-188288 GCA_004027205.1 Ctenodactylus gundi | reverse complement strand
TTTTTTTTTTTTTTTTTTTTTGGTCTTATAGCCAGTACCATGCAACTTTTTCCCTATGATTTCTTTTTTTTTCTAGGACAATTATATTTTTATTTATTTTTTATTTTTATATTTATTTATTTTTATTATTTTATTGATATGTATACGTGCAAAATTCAAGGTTTACAATGAGGTTGGGCATTTTGTGCACATTCGTATCTTGTCAAGTTGACGAGGGCTTTCCCACTCTCCTTTTGTCCCGCCCCCTACCCACCCTGCCCTCCCTCCTCCCCCACCCGACCCGCCTCTTTCACTTTGTCTTTGGTCTTAAGTTCCAAAGGACTTGTGATCTGGGTCTCTCATATCAGAGAGACCATTTGATGTTTCACCCTCTGCTACTGACTCACTTCACTAAGCATGATGTTCTCAAGTTTCTTCAATTTGCCTATAAAAGCCTCCACACTGTTGGACTTTATAGATGCATAGTATTCCATTGTGTATAAATACCACAGTTTGTGTATCCATTGGTCTGTTGGTGGGTATTTTGGTGACTTCCATATTTTAGCTATTGTTAGTTGTGCTGCTATAAACATGGGTATACCCTATGATTTCTTATAGATTTGTCTGTCTGTTCTCTTACATTTGAGTCTTTAATTCATTTGAAGATTTTTTTGTAGTATAGCATAAGATGAGGGGTTACAAAACTCTTAGACAATATAGTCATGTATTCAAAAATTTATTGAATACTCATTTGCCTTACTTTAAACATACTCTAGACATGTCCTCTTTCTTCCTTCCATTTGATGGCTAAATTTGTAAAATTCAGGTTTAGCTTGCAAGAATTTATTAGACTGAAAGTTTATTTTAAAGTAACACATAGCCCTACTAAGAAAGCATTTATCTATTCCTTTGTGTTTTCTACAAATATTTGTTGAGTAGCTCCTGCTCCATGTTGTGTGCTGTACAAAGCCCTGCAGTTGTGTAAAACACAGTTCTCCTTTTCAGAGATGATGCTTTAATGGGGAATATGTTGGGAAGAAAAACAAATAAATGGCAAAAGAATAATCCAAATGTCACGTGTAGTTTTGATAATGCACTGGTGGAGAACAGGGGTCCTAGAGTTATAATTTTTATTTTAAGTACATTAGCAGTCACATGAATTGTAAGATGTACTTTCTGCAAAAACCTAAAACTTCCTGATTCCTCGAGCTGTCGAGAAGGAAGTTTTGGGGAGAAGTTAATTGGTAGTCATAATGAGCGCCTGTGGGAGAGGCAGGCCTTGGTGGTCCATGATAATCAGTAGCACTGCTGACTCACTGTGGGACGGATGGATGAGCGGGGCTCTCTGACCGTAAGCTGAGTCGACAGTAGTTACAAAGAAGGTGTTGAATGTTGCATGTACGTTCCCACACTTCAATGCTGTACTTTTATTTTTGGTAATCATTTTTTAAATTAAAAACCTTGAGTAAGGAAAAAGACTTTGAAAATAATAGCAGCTTTATTCACATACCCACTTTGCCCACCTAAACAATATAATTCAACGGACTATAGTACGTTCACAAACTTACACGATCTGTCAATCTCAGTTTTAAACCACGTTCATCACCTCAAAAACAAACTCTGCCCTCTAGATCGCCATCTCTTAACCACTCTTTGTTTTCCTCTTCTCTGAAAGGTGTTTTTACTTTGTTTTGTTTTCTGCTGAGAGTTTTGTCTTATGTTCGGTTTGTTCATTTTGTTGTTCTGTTTTGTGCTGTAGAGGGACTGAGCCCGGGGCCATTGCACTGAGCCAGACCTCCAGGCTTTTATTTTTATTCTTGAGTCAGGGTCTTGCTAAGTCACTAATTATCCAGACTGAGCTCAAACTTGCCATCCTCCTGCCTCATCCTCCCAGAATGCTGGGAGAAAGTGCAATATTTAGTCATATATTTAAAGTATACAACTTCATGGCATATTATCTATTTGTGAGGTGATACATATAATTAAGCTAATTAAAACATCTACCACCTCACAAAGTTATCATTTTTTATTTTTGTTTTATAAAGTGACTAGATATTGAAGATCTAATGTACAGCATGTGACTTTTGGTAGTAACATTGTACTTGAAATCTGCTTAGAGTGTAGATCTTAAATGTTCTCATTACACATGAGAGAAAAACACCTTTTCAAACAAGAATGTTCAGCATTGTTTATAATGAGAAGCACTGAAAAGCCTTGTCCCACAGCAGAGAGACTGAGCACATCAGGACAGATGTGATGAAGTGAAGTTTGCTAACTCAGTTCACAAAACGATTTTTACAAGGATCTTAAATTTAGAAAACCCTTGTGCTATGCTGTTAAGTAAAATTTCTTAGAGACAAAACTGTGCAGGTGCAGTATGTTCATGGTAATGTGAAACAAGAGATAAATATTTTGCTCCAGGGACAAAATTCTGAAGGAAAAACAAGTTGTTCTTTTACATTTTTGTCTTTCAATTTTTTTCTAGGTACATATTGCATGTGTGGGGAAGAGAAACAAGTTTATTAAAATATCGATGTTATATGACATAAATGTGTGGTTTTGCCATGATGACAATATAAGCTGTTAAGAGCTTTCCCAGTTCACTTGGCAGAGTCTCTGTCCCTGGGCTTGTGGTAAAGACTGTTCCCAAAGAATGAGCTGGCGTGAAAGAGAATTCGATTCTGGGTCAGAAATCCAACGTACGCCCCAAACTAACTTCTGTCATTTCCCTCATCTATAAAATGAAGGCTTCTGCTAAATGATTTCATTTGCCATTTTGATAACAGGACCCCTCTACAGTATTGGCAGCAAGGGAAAAGGGCCCCTGTCCCTCTGATCCACAAGCTCCCAGTACCCAAACTCCAGCTGGGACAGTCACTCAAAGGAGAATCCAGAAAATTCTATAACTCACTTTGATTGCTCAAATATCACCCCAACATTTGCTCTCCAGTTAAATTGAACTGTCCTCATTGTCACTGAGTGCATGTGTAGCTCAGTTGCTTCATAACCCAGTAGGCTGCTGGTATTTTCTTTCTTAGGATACCTGTGACAGTGATGTGGAGATGATGTCTTCATGTAGTTCTCACAAGTGACAACCTTGGGTCTTTCAGAATCTGAACTTCCAGAACGATGCTAGTCTGATCCTTCATACTTGGGCATCTGTTTACACTTGTTGTCGGTACTGTCTTCTGGGGAAAACCATCAGGTTCAGTCTATTTGAGAATGTGTTCACGCATTATCCGTGCATTAGACGTAGGAAAGGTTTCCTGGGTGCAAACCTTCATTTCACATCCAAATGGAAGAGGGCGGTCTACTTGCCCAAGTGTAAAGTAATCTCCACAAGTGTTGGTTGAATCTCTGAGAGAAATAATGTCTGCAATATCCTGGATGTCTTCGTTTTTTCTTGATTGGATTACAACAGTAAAATGATTCTTAGTCCAGCTGTGTGGCGTCAGCAGTCCACACAGAAGCATTTCAGTGGGTCACCATGTGTACCATGGAGACGCTGTTGAGCACCGTTTGCTCTTAGGCAGAATCTTGTGTTTGGTGGCTAAGTCATGACGGCCCTCCATGCCAAGGTATGGCACACCTGTGCGATGGGTCTATTGTGCTCTCACAGGTATGATGAACTGGGTAACTTTTGGCCCTTGCTCATTGCAAGCTTGGAGGCTTACAGCATTCTTGCTGGCCTTCCCACAGCAAGGGAACAAGGCTTGGTGCTCTGCGTTCTTCAGCCAGATCCCTGGCCTACTGTACATCCCTAACTTGGCTTTTCTTTCCTTTGCTTCCTTTCCTCTTGCATTTCATGAATTCTTACAAACCACTTCATGTTCTTTCTGGAACAATGTATTAGTAAGTAAACTGACTTTTTTTGTTTGTTTGTTTGTTTTTGACTTAAGCATGATCACCTGCAGGATGTGGCAGGCTGACTGAAAGGTGGGCAAGATCCCTTTCCCTTGGTGTCCTGATCTCCCTGAGATTGTAAGACCTACCGAGTTAGAAATTCGTCCGTTCCTCTTTAGTCAGTAGCTAGTGCAGTACAGATACTCCTGGGCTTATGGTAGAATTAGCGCTCTGTAAGTTCATTTTAGGGCGAAAATATTGCACATGAAAAATGCATCAAATCCGCCCTGTCCACAGAACACTGCAGTGTACCAGCACAGAGCACTATAGCATACGGGCTGTTTCTCTTCATGGTCTCAGGGATCACTGATACCCATGACTTGCTGGCACTGCCCAGTACTGCAAGAGAGTATGGTACCAAGTACCTCTAGCTCAGAGAAGAGCAAAGCTCAAAATGCTATCTTTTCTACTGAAAGCATATCTCTTCTGTGCCGTTGTAAAGTTGAAAAAAATTAAGTGAAACCATAGGAGGTTAACTAAAAACTACTTGAATATGAGGAGACCCCAAAAGCCTCTTTGATTGATGCCTAAATTAACACTCAATTTGGAAATGAAGAAAGGTGAGATTCACTTTAGATGCACAGACACATTTGTAAATGCTTTCTGATACTTCTCTGTATTTGAGTTTGGTGAGAATCAGCAAATGATCCTTAATGTGCTTTGTTGTGTCCAAAGGGAAACTTGCAGATTAGAAAGAAGTAGCAGCGTCACCGGGCGTGTACGTAGAGTGTGCTCGTCTTCCGGCCACACTTCCGTTGGATCTGACGTGCTCTCAGATGTCTACCCCTACATGAATTAGATACTGACATGACGGGCAGAAATGAAAGAGCTATGAGGAAATCCCACAGACAGTGTGTCCAAGATCAGGCCAGGGCCTGCAAGAGAGGGTGTCACTGCTTTCTGGCCGGGAACCTGACAACCACGCGTTACTTCGAGGTTCCCAGGTGAAGGGTACCGTCTCAAATAACCTGTGAATATTTGTATACAGCAAAGAAAATGTTTAGCCTTCGTTTTAAACACAGGCTGTGTGATAATTATTCTGCCTTTTATTATTTTTTTGGTTAGTGAATAATAGGCATATATTTTTCACCTTGGTTAAAAAGCTCTAGGGGACATAAAACTTCTATAGAAATCCTGAGGACATTGTCATCCCTCAATCTCACCCAGGGGAAGGCTAGAATTTTTTTCTCTTCTTACCTCTGAGTTTGAAGGGAGAGTTGATGGTCTCTCTTCTCATAGCTATTTGTCGTTTATTTCATCTTCAGACTTTCAAAATTCCATTTATTGGGGGTTCTGTTCCCTGTTCCACATATTCACGGACAATTTCACTGCCGTGCGACACTTCCTTTTTCACAGTCCTAATATCACCCTGGGCAACGTGCTTTCCCTTCCCACCTACCGGCCCCCCACTTTCTCAGCCTTTGCACCCCCAATGACATTTCCTCCAAGCTGCCTCAGACATCATCGTCTTCATCATGCCTGCTACCCTTTTGTCACCAAGACCTGCTCATGTCGGGAGCCTGTCCCACTCCTTCAGGTCCCACTCCTCTGTGATTACTGTCCTCTCTTTTATAAGCATGGGCATGCCCCGCTGCTGTGACACTTCACTGAACTCACCCAGAGCCCTCTCATCCACCTTGACTCTCCCCTGTGAAAGATCCCATGTCCAGCTCCACATGTGTCAATGTCACTCTGCCCATCATCACAGCAACGCGTCTTGATTCACCTTTCTGTGCCTGAGTCTCTCTTTCCATCCAATTTCCTCTGTGCACACCATCTTATTCTGCCCCTCTGGAAACTGCTCCTGCACAGTTACTATTGACCTCAAATTGCCCTATCAGTGCTATTCTGTCCTCAACTTATTTGACCTATCGTCGTACTTGACACAGTTGACCCGTGTGTCTTTCCCTGTAAATTCTTCTGCTCTTGATTTCTGCGACATCAGCTGCTGAGCCCACCCTACGAGCTTCTCCTTTTTTGCTTGTTTTTAAGTATCAGACAGTTCTGTGGTGAAGTCCTTGGATTTCCACTCTTCTCCGGCTGTGCTTTCCTGTGTAATCTTACCTGGTCCCTCTGGCTTTAAATGCTACCTACACATCTCGGTGACATCCAAATTTATGTGGCTTCTGTTGGACTTTTCACTGAAGCCCAGCATATTCCCAACAGGTATTTTAATTTTAGCATAGCCAACTGAGGATTCTCTTTTCTCTACTCACACCAATGGTTATTCCTTTCAGTCTCTCTTTGTCACTAAAAGAACTTTTCCTTGCAGCTGTTCAAGCCTTAGATAAGTAGAAATTCTTAACTCACCTCCAACAAATTCCATACATTCTAATTTTTCTCCTGATATTAGTCATCTTTCTTCATTTATGCCATGACTCCACACTACGTGCTACTGCATGGCTTTCTATGTAAATTCAGTAGCATCTGTCTTTTGGCTTGTCCTGTACCCCACTTCAATTCATTCGCCATACCATAGTTGGAGTAGTCTTCTAAACATACAAGTCAGATCTCACCCGCCATTGTTAGTAAGTTCCTTCCACACTTACCGGGGTCTTCTCTGCTTTCCCGATACTTTATCTTACCCATAGCCACCATCTGTAGTTGTCTTTTTTTCCTGCTTATTCTGGAGTTCAAGCTGTTTAGCGGCAGGTGTCTTATCTCCTTCACTGGGAGATCATAGAGGAGGATTTAGGACCAGGTGGGAAAAATACTTTCTGGAAAAAAAACAATTACAAATTACAAATCATTCACACCACTGAGGCTTAAAAGCTCTCCACTCACGTTTCCATTGAGCCCACGTCTCTCCTCTGAGCTCCATAGAACCCTTCCTCTCCTCTTTGGCCTTCCCGACAGTCAGGTCCTCTGAGTGCTCCAGCTTCACCCTTGATATATTTCTCTTCAGATGGTTCTTTTTATTTTCTCATTTTCAAAAACCATTCTTGAATATTTCTTCACATTTTGTACTCAAAATAAATGTTTTGTGTAGTCACCAGGATTGCTGTTCACAAGGACATAGTTCTAATTCAAACCATGAAGGCAAAACTGGGGTCTTATGGAAAGAACAAGGATAGATTGGAGAATAAAGTAAAAACAAGGCAAGGAGTGTTATTTTGTACACCTCTTTTCTTCTGTCTCTCTTATTATGTGAGTCCTTCTTAAGCGGTACTGTATTTCTTGCATGTCACTGCACACACAGAGCTAACAGCTTCAGATGTATGTCTTGCTATGGTTTGGATCTGAAATGCCTCCCAGAAGCCTCATGTACTTGGATAGTGTAGAATGTCTATGGATTCCATGTGCTCTTAAGGGGTGGGCTGGGTTCAGAGGGGGCATAACCTAGAAGGATATATGCCAGCAGCACCCTTCCTCTTTTGTTCTGCTTCCAGTCGCCCATGCCTTCAAGGGCCTTTTTGTCCAGCTGGGCCTCTGCCAGAAACTTCCACCATTGCAGGCTGCCCATGAATGGCCTGAAACCCTCTGAAACTGTGAGATAAAATATACCTTTCCTCCCTTAGGCTGTATGGATGCTGGGTACTCTCTCTCAACAACAACCAAGCAACTAAGACAGAAATTTGTACCAAGATTGTGGTCATTGCTGTGACTTTACCTGACCACATGGTTTAGGAGCTTTTGAAACTGGTCTGTGGGAAGGATTTGGAAAGTTTTGAAGATGCTGGCTATAGAAGCCTTAGGATGCTATGAACCAAACTTGATAGGAGGTTATGGTCAGAGCTCAGCAGAAGAGAATATGAAAAGAAGTGCAGATTGGCAGAGCCACGGCAACGGCTTTCAGGTGAGATGGAAGACTTTACTGGCAATTGGTGTAGAAACCATGCATGCTCTGCGCTGGCCAAAAGTGTATCAGCATTTTGCCCCTGTCCTGAGACTTTGCCTCAAAGTGAGATCAAGTGTGGTGGACTACTTAATCTGATAGAGGAAATTTTAAGACATATAGCATTCAGGCTGTCACACGAGTACAGCTTGGGGCTTTTAGCTGGCTCAACAGTGAAAAGTAAGAGTAAACAACAAAGAAAAAAGATAAAAAACATTTCCAGGTTTGCTAGAAAGAAAGTGACTATAAAGCCGGGCAAAAGTGCACATGGTTGTTGAAGAGATTAACATTAAGAAGAGGCCAAGTACTTGAAATCAGGACTACCAGAAAGATGCTTTGGGACATCTGAGGAATCAGCAAGACCCCATCCTTTACCTACTGAAGGGTACAAAGGCAAAAGACTGTTTTAAAAAGAGAGTCACAGGGCATACTGCAGGACAACCTAGGAAAGTAAATCTTGAAAGAGTTCAGCCATCTAAAAACTCAGAGGCTTCTGCAGCACTTGTCCCAGGAGGCCAGATTGTCTCATGGGTGCTGCTGCTCAAGCCAGTGGCAGATCTTGGCTGGTTTCACTGGCATGCGGAACACAAGAATTGTGGGTCATGGAGGATTCCACCCAGATCTCAGAAGAAGGCCTTGGAGGTCAGGTGGTATGTCCCTGAAAGGGCAGTGGTAAAGTTGTGAAGGTGAAGCTGGAAATATGGCAGAGATCCCAGAATCTTAGAAATAGCAGGAACATGGATAACCTATTGAGGAAGGCCACAAGTTTTGAGTAGAGCCAGTCCAAAAGAAAAGTTGAGGAGGCTGTAGCCAGATACAATTTTGTAAGAGTAGGGCTACCCGGCCCTTTGTGCTTGGTGCTGGACACTGAGCTACAGGATTTAACAGAGCTACAAGATTTATTGAAACTGTGGGATTTGACATTTTGTGTGATTTTTCATCCTTATTTTGGTTTTATCTTTTCCATATTCCTATTCCATACTTTTGTAATGAGGAGTTTTAATCCTGTCTCACTGTATATAAGATGTGTTTAACTTTTCTTTGATTTTTCACAAGAGGTAACAGTTAAGAGTTTGCCATCAGTCTCAGAGATGACTTTGGAGTTGGACTATTTTGCACTGTTGGAACTGTTAAGACTTTGGCAATTCTTTAGATATGATCTAAACGTGTCTTGCATAAAGAGGTGGACATGGGACTTTTGGGTCCAGGGGTGGAATGTCGTGGTTTGGATCTGAAATGTCCTCCCTCATGTATTTGGACATTATAGAACATCTATGAATCCCACTTGCTATTAGGAGGTAAGGCCAAATGGTGAGATGTGGGGCCTGGTCAGAAGAGGCAGAAGGGGTGGACCAGTGGGATGTGACCCAGATAACTGTGTGCTAGCTGTACCTTTTCTCTCTCGTTCTACTTCCTGTCCGCCAGGCCATGAACAGCTTTATCTCCAGCTAGGCCTCTGCTAAAACTTTCACCTGTGCAAGCTGCCCATGAATGGGCAGAATGAAACCTTCTGAAACTATGAGCTAAAATAAACCCTTCCTCTCTTAAGCTGTGTGGGTATTGGGTACTGTGTCCCAGAAGTGACTAAGTAACTAAAATCTATCTCAACCTCACATGAGGGATAAAGTCTTGGTTTGTCTGGATTCAAACCCCAAAACTCCTAAAGAAATGTTCTACTAAGTCAACATAACAAATTCTCAATTCTAATGTGAAATAGTGTCATTTGCATTGATGTTCACACTAGACCTATTACTGAAAAAAGATATTTCTGACTTAAGGGGAAAATCGCCCCGTAAGAATATCAACCATAATCAGACGTGGTGCTGCAAGCTTTTAATCCTGACTCTCTGAAAGGCTAAGACAATAGGGTTGCCAGGTCTTGCCCTGCCAGGGTAACTTAATGACAGTGAAACCCTGTCTCAAAATAAAATTTTTTAAGAAATGTAAAAAAAAAAAAAAAATTAAAAAGAGCTAGGTTGTCACTCCATGAAAGGTGCAATGACCCTGGGTTCAATCTCCCTTTCCAAAAGAAAAAAAAAAAGATTACACCAGACATATTAATACATGCAATAGCAGTGAGACTCATTACTCAGTCTCTGGCATTGATGCTGCCTCACCTCTCTATTCAAAGCCAGAGGTGACAACTCTAAGAATGGTATGTGCCCCCTGAGAGACAAATGTTTTATGTGCTTATGGATGCATATTTTATTCTGCTATTCTTGAAGTCCATTTTTGTGACAAATATGTGAAAAGGAGGAGTGAAAACACTAGGCTGAATCTCACTTGTTTAGGACCTAGAACTTCCTTAACAGTCTTTGAGACTATAGGGTTTGGGTAATTTTTTAGTCTCATCTCTATATTATACTTTCTCATTTGTTTACTTCAGTTATAGAATCCAAAACCAAGGACAAAGTCTAGTTGAGTTTCGTCTGTTGATTTGCTACCAAAGTAGAGCCTCACTGAGGGAGATGGAGGGAAGCTTAAATGGAAGAAATTAAATTAACCTCTCCCTCTCTCTTTCTTTCTCCTCTCTCTCTCTCTCTCTTTCTCTGTAGAACATGTCTCTGTTTCGAAACAAAGGAGGCAAGGTGTAGAACAGTCTTCATTTACAAAGGACAAAGGCATAAAAACTTCCACTCTCTGGAAATTGGGTCCCGTGTGCTGTGACCTATTAATGTCTTTGGAAATTTTTTTATTCACATCTCAAGACCTCAGTTTCTTTATCTGTGTTATAGAAAATATAAAATAGAATTCTTAGGATTTATGTTAAATAATAAAATCAACAAACAAAGTGATTAGCTTAGATTGGACCATTACATATTTAATGGATACTTGCTATTATGAGTAGAAATATAATTATTAACCCAAATATTTGTGTAGTGTTCACTTAAAATTTAGTTTATTAAGGTATTATGTAGTAACAATAACTCCATACTATTGCTTTGGTCATAATATAATAGTGTACGAAATGAAACACAAACTACATCAGATGCATGTATTATTATTATTGATTTAAAGACATGGATTTTATTGTAACTTAGGTATTTGTGAGCAATCAAAAAATTAACAATTAGAAACCTTTCAATATCCGGAACACTGACAATTCCAAACACTGGGGAAGGAGTCTAGCAACAGGAACTCTCAATCATCACTGATGTAAATACAAGATGAGAGAGTACTTTGAAACACAGCTTGGCAGGTTCTTACAAAATAAACCATTATCCAGCAACCATACTCCTTGAAATTTACCTAAAAGTAGTTTAAAAAAACCTACTCATAGATATTCATGGCGCCTAAATTTATAACTACTAAAATTTGGAAGCAGCCAAGATGACTTTTAGTACATGTCTGAGTCACTACCTTGTTGCTGGTATAATTATCCGGCACCCAAACTGTGAAGGAGGAGAGGTTTACTTTGTCTCCTGGTTTTTAGAGGACTCAATCTGTATTTGGCCATTGCACAACAGAAAGAGCGTGGTCTAGGAAGTAGATCTCTGAAAGAGAACAACTACTAGTATCATGGTGGCAAGGACAGCAGAGAAAGAGGGGAGAAACTGACAAAAATCTGCCCTTCCGATCAAGCCCTGGCGACCCACCTCTAGCCAGGCATCAACTCTAGGCAGCGCGGTCAGCTGCTGAGCTCATCGGTGGATGGATTCACTGACTAGTATGCCACCTCCGTGATGTGGTCATCTTCCAAACTCATGAGGCTTTTTGAGTACATTTTAGACCCAATTCAGTATAGTAAGCGAATGGATAGTTAGATTGTGGTACTTCCAGACATTGGAATATTGTTCAGTGCTAAAAAGAAATGAGCTATCAAGCCATGAGAAGAAATTGAACAAAACTGTTAAGTGAAAGAAGCCAACCTGAAAAGAGTATACTGTATGAGTTCAGCTGTATGACGCTCTAAGCAAGGCAAGACTTGGAGACAGTAGAAAATCGGTGGTTGTCATTGTTTAGTGGGAGTGAGGGATAAATAAGTGGGGTACAGAGAATTTTTAGGGCTGTGCCTCTATGGTTTGATGTTATAATGTACACATATCATGGTACCTTTGTGCAGATTAATAGAATGCACAAAACCAAGAGTGAATTGTAATACAGTCTGTGGATTTTGGGTGGTAATGATGTGCCTGTGTAGGTTCATCATCGAAAAGAAGGTACCAGTCTGGTGGGGCTGTTAGTAGCAGGCAGGCTGTGAGTGTGTGGAAACAGAGAGGACTGGCAACTGTGTGCTTTCTATTCTGTTTTTCTGTGAATCTGAAACTGGTCTAAGAATAAAATCTAGTGAAAGTTTGAAAACATTTTCTGAGGAGCTCAGCAACTGCTACTGTTTAATTTGTTCTTTTGGAATCAGTAGTCTTTTGAGATTTTGCACTTTTCATTCATATTGCCCTGATAAGAATGATCACTTTGATGAGTATTTTCTCCCCTGCCTGATGATGATAAATATGTATAAATATCTCAAGGCTCCAATTTTCTTAATATCCTGCTTTTTAATGTTCAAGACATGGGACATTCCCCCATGCTTGTACATAAATGCAATAAAAAACCTACTGTTTTAGAGAGTGTGTAACAACTAAAGCAAACTTCGATAGATTTCACTTAGGAAAATCACATGGTATTATTAGAAATAAGAAAGATTGCAAAACTGTTTTGATATAGAACTTTGCTAAGTTGCTAAATTGCCCAATCGAGGCTCAAACTGGTGATTCTTCTGCCTCAGTATCCCGTAATGATGGGAGTACAGCATATGCATCAACAACGCTGCCTAAATTAATTCTTGGTCATGTAAATTGTGCCGACTCATGTTGATGGTCAACTTGACTGGAGTAAGAGGCTTCTGGAGAGATATTTGGATTGATGGAATTAAATAACATAATGATGGATTCATGGATGAAAGAATTATCAGGTGGTAAGGCCTAGTTGGAGGAAGAGGGCTGTGGGCACATGACCTTGGGGATGCACCGTGGTCCCGTCCTGTCTAGCCCTTCCCCCTGCTCTCTGCTTTCCAGGAATTGGGACTTGAGCAGCATTTCTCTGCCATGGTGTTTCTTTTGGATCCAGAATGGACTTGCGGCTTCTGAAACTTTTACCCTAACTAAGCCTCTTTGTCTTCAAATTGCAGGTGCCAGATACTTTTTTTTCATCAACAATAAGACTAGCAAGGGCATAAATAGTTCTAAAAATTTTTGTTCTATGAAAGAAATTGTTCCCAGTGGTCCATGCAACCATTCAGACCTGTAACTGTGGCTCTCCTGTCTACCACATGTCTGTGAAGGGCAAATATGTGCAGTTGGCAGAAGTAACAGAGCTTGTAGACTGTTTTGGTCCTGTGGACCATACTAGAAGTGGCAAATATATCATACTTCTGGTCTGAGTTAGCACAGAGCCACACCTCAAAGGAGGGTAGGAATGAGAGTCTAGTGATTTGTCCAGGAAAAAAAGGAAATCTGTAAGAATAGGCATAACTACGTTTGTTTTATGTTTTGTTTTGGTTTGGTTTGAGACAGCATCTTGCTATGTTGAACTCACAATCCTCCTGCCTTAGCATTTAAAGTAGCTGGAATTTAAATTACCTTATAAAGAAATACTACTAGAGTCTGGAAAGAGTATGTCTTGGAATGAGGCATAGTTTCTTGAAGTCTGTAGAGAGAGCTAGTCCTAGCATATGATGGAGGATAAGATCTTGGAATAGGGTCTTAGAAGTAGTGTAGAAAGCTTGTGGTGTGATGTGTGGAAGCTGGTAATATTTTTAGTGGTGTATCAGGCCAGGGGCTCCTGTATCTGGTGTGTATATATCATGTAGTTGGATCACCAGAAGTAACTTTCAGCAAAGTGACCAGGCTATGACTCAACAGGTCTAGAAGTTGAAATTTTCTGCATCTTACTAGAACTGAGAACGTTTACGCTAGGGAATTAACTCAACAAGCAATGAGAATGAAAAAAAGTGGCCTGAATCTTAGACTAGCAAAATGGCAGCAACATCTACAAGCAGGACCTTCCCATGGTGCTGAGGGAACTACTGCAGACCAGAGATGATGCAGACCAGAGGTGAATGCTACGCTGCTGAATGGCAGGCGACCTACCAATTCCCAGCAGCCCCCCAGCCACATCAGTTGTCATCCGTGCCTCATTTCCTGGGAGTCCGTCCAAAATAGCCTCTGGTCATGTTGTCTGTTCAGCTAAGTGTAAGAAAAATACTGTGTGATCTCTGGAAACACGCTGCCCATTTTTGAAACCTTTGCAAATGATTTATTTAGTGTGTTTCCTCTTTTTCTCACCTCTTTGAAAATCAGAGAACACAGCCATGCACGCGTAGCGCCATGTCATCCTCAGCTCCACTCTCAGAGCATTCAGTATTGGCCAACAGGCTTGTTTGCTTTGCTCAGGCCATTTTGAAGCCATTCTTCCTCCTTTGCACCATCTTTTCTGTTTATTGTTTTAAATGCTAATGACTCAGTCATGAGGACACTTATTCCAAATATAATAACAAAACTAATAATAGAAACCGCAGAGAATCCTTTGTGTGAGATACTGTGGCTAACCATACCAAATGACAGCTAAAAAGTGACCTGGAACTCAAATTACCTACTTAGAAAATGTGGAGTTTTTTCCCAAATGGATTCATAATAAACTTGATTTTCTTCTCTGTGAAGGCAAGAATAAACAAGCTAAAGCACATATAGATCTTACTAGAGTGAATCACTCGGTGTGCGTGTGTGTATAAAAGGGGGTGTGAAGGGCGTGTGCAGAAAAGTGAGAAATCAATGCCAGTGCAGCTAGAGTGACTCTACATGCATCCAGGGTCCCCAAGGGGTGGGCTTTTAGCTGTGGGAATGAGATCTTGAAGAATCAGGTGCTGAGAGATAAAGCAGATGACCATATAATCTGGTGACTTTTTCAGGTAACCTAATACCCAGGACTCAAAACTTTCATTTCAACACACATGTAAAATATGTAAAGGAATCTTAACCCAGATTTCAAGCTGATGATGCCATTTGTTGCAGGGCAAATGAGAGCAAGGTAGAAGAGTGAACAGGTGTGTGGACTGAATATAGTCTAGTTACTTACTGAAGAACAAAAAGTTATCTGTCTTATACCAAAGCCATGTTGGAGACACATATAGTGTGGATATAAATGTACACAAATCTAGAAATTGGTCTAGATACACCAGACTTCTCAGCAAATATTGTATTCCTTATTGTAATATGTATTTTAATATTCATGTCACTACTGGTGGAAATTATCACTTGATGAGAGAAAGATATTAGCTTGGCCTGGTGGCACAGTTCTGCAATCCCAGCACTCTAGGAGGCTGAGGTAGAAGGTCTGCAAATTCAAGCCCAGCCTAACTTAGCAACTTAGCAACACCCTGTCTCAAAATTTAAAAAAAAATTAAGTTGGCTGTGGATGTGCTGAGTGCCAAGATCCTGGATTCATTCTCCAGTACCACAGAAACAAAAAAAGAAAAAGAAACAACAACAACAGCAACAACAAACAACAACTACAAAGGAAGAAAGAAAAAAACAAGAAAAAGAAAAAAGGAAGAAAAAAGAAATAAAAGATTTAAGACTTCTTATCAAATCTGATTAATCTGAAGAAAATTTCGCTTTGTTGCATAATAGCAGTTTTGTAAATGTTTTGAAGAGCAGCACTAGAAACTGCTTTTTTCACTGGTGTGAATTTTTATTTTTTACAGAAATAACAAAGAATGAGAAAATACTGAAAATTCATGGGAGAGTTTCTTTGTCAGATCCATGGTGGTTTTCTGTGATGTGTTACCGTATTTGGATATGAGTGAATTTTACAGTGTCGTTGAGTGTGAGGCTTACATGTAGATCACCTGAGCTTAAACTTGGCCTTGATAACCTTACTGGTAGGCACTTGGGAAAGTTAGATTTTGGTGCTTATTCTTCTCCATTAATTCTTGAAAAGTATTTAGAATCGCCTGTAGCAGAAGACTTGCACAAAAGTGAGCGTTAGCTACCATTACTGTTAATGATGTCATCATCCACATCCTCATCCTTACTATAGGCAATTTGTGACCTGGTGTGTGCCCATGTCAGAGGTGTCTCATCTTCCATTCATTATCAAAGTGTCATCTGATTTTGCAATTGTTCTGATAGCTGATTCTTTGGCTACATCTTAGTTTCAATAAATATAGCTAGTTTTGCAAATAAGTACAAGGAATATAGGGATTAAGTATTGGAAATATCAGATGGATAGGCAAAACTCTCATGCCTTGAACTTATTCAATCTCAAACTTGAAGTGGAATTTGGATGTGCTGTCAACACCCTACCCTTCCAAGGTGCAGTCACAGTGGAAAATCCAGAATGCAACCTGTGGTTTGACCTCTATGTCCTCATCAGCTCAGAGTCCAATTAATCCATACTGTTGGAACCTGAAATGTTCAATGTGAAGGTTTGCTTTTTGATTCTGACAGGTGATTGGTGACTTCATCCAGGATACCCTGCGTTGCAAGTAGCTCACCTGGAGGAGGTGAGGTTGTCCCTCCATGAGTGGAGCGAGTGAAGTCTAACCAGCACTATGACAAAAACCACACTAGCTACCTGTAAAATTTTAGAGGACAGGATCATTTTCATGTGTTCTTAGGGATTATGTTAATGTAACACAATTTGTTGGGCCAGGTACCAGTTAGCTTTTAAATTAAAAACTGTTTTGCACTGAGCTTTCAAAATTCCAAAGTAAGGTAATATCATGCCTGGCAGTAAAAAACTAAACTGTGTCCACCTAAAATTAAGAACACAATCATGTCTTCTCTTGATATTTCTTCTACCAAGGGCAATTAGTTAGGAATATGAAATGAAAGTCACCTAGATTCTAAAGGAAGTAATAAAACTGGATAGGCATGAACTGAATACCATCTAGTTCATTTCCAGATGACACGAATTTTAGAAATCCACCAAAAATGTTACCAGAACAAGGATGAGTTCAACAAAGGTAAGTTACAAAATCAACTTACAGGAATTAATTATATTTCTATATACTAGCAATGGACAAACAAAACACGAGAACACTAATTTTATTAGCAATAGCTCCAAAAAATAAAATACTTCAGAATAAATGTAGTAAGAGAAGTGTGAAATGTCTATGAACACTATCAAACATTGTTGGAAAGACTTATACCTTAAGTAAGTGGAAAACCATGTTCATAAAGTAGAAATTATAGTATCAGTAAAATGGGATACTAACCAATAAATAATCTACAGATTCAATGCACTTCCTATGAAAATCTCAGATGATTTCCTCGCAGAAATTGACAAACCGATCCTACAACTCAAATGCAAATTCAAGGGTCACATAAATCATCTTAAAAAGACAACATACTTCTCAATTTCAAAGCCTACTTCAAAATTACAATGACCAAGATAGTGTGGTATTGGCATATATGCTGATATATAGATCAATGGAATATCATTGAGAGTCTAGAAATAAATCTCCATGTTTGTGGTCAGCTAACTTTCAGTAGGGGTGTCAATGGGTAAAGAATACTCTTTCTGACAAATGGTGCTGGGGCAACTGGATATTCAATGGACAGTCATTTGGATCCCTTCCGTCACACCACGTACAAAAATTAACTAAAGATGACAAAGACTTAAGTATAAAAAATAAAACCAAAAAACTCTTAGAAGAAAACATAAATATAAGGTGCATGATCTTGAACTTGGCAATCATTTCTTAGATATGCTATCAAAACACAAACAGGCCAAGAAACACAGATAATTTAAACTTCCTAAAGTTAAAAAACTTTCGTGTTTTAAAGGACAACAGGAAAGAAGTAAAAAGTCAACGCGTACAAGGAGAGAAAATATTTACAAAATCTGTATAGAATAAAAAATCTGTACTTAGAATCCATATATAAGGAACTTCACTACCAAATACCCAAAAGAAAATAACTCAATTTATAAATGTGCTAAAGTTCTAAACAGACAATTCTCAAAAACAAGTGAAAAGATGTTTCATGTCACTTGTCATTATGAAAATGCTAATCAAATGAAATTTAGCTTTATACAAAGATGACCACAATAAAAAAAGATGATCACAAGCGTTGGTGAGACTGTGGAAAATCTGGAATACTCATACACTTCTTGTGGGAATATAAGTTGTGCATTCACTTTAGAAATTTGAATTTGAAAGTTTCTTACACAGTTACATAGGGATTATCATATGATCCAGTAATTCCATTTCTAGGTATTAATTTATACTCAAGAGAAATAAAAATGTGTGTCTACACAAACATTTGTATGTAAATATTTACAGCAATCTTACCTGTAAATGTCTGTCCTTGATATAAAATGAGATATAGCCATATATATTCATCTACTATAAAATTGTCCAGTAATAAAGGGCAACATATGATTCCACTTTTATGAGATCAAGACGGGAAGTGGATTAGTGATGATGTGACATGGGGGAGGGATTTGGGACACAGACAGGTGGACAAGGAAGTGACTCCTAATAGGTGAGGTATTTGCTCTTGGGATGGTGGAAATGTTCTAAAATTTGTATGACGGTTACACGATTCAATGTTGATAGTATGAATGATTGAATTATACACTAAATTGGGTGAATGTTGTATATAATTTATATTAAAACTGTCATTTAAAAAAGCATTGTTAGTAATAGATGACTGTTTCCATCATGGTGACATCCAGGAAAAAGCACTGACTTTTGATTTGGCGACTTATCAGCTAGAAATCACATCGCTGCTGTACTGTACCTGTGGTCACCACATGCCCCTCTTGTGTGGTCACTAGCGGTAGGCTGAAGGCTCCTTAGCATGTAACTTGTTCTTTCTATGCTCTTATGTGGGGATATTCACATTGGACGTTTGCTGCTCCTAATTTGTCCTTGCGTTGGAGTGTTACCTCTAAATAGAACGGTGAAATTTTGTACTAGGCAATTTATTATTTTCAGTGCCAAATACGTTGCAAAACATTGGTGAGTTAATATTAACTCAATTGCCAAGAAGGAAAGTGAACCTCAATATATACACCCTCTCACATGAAAAATGGAACTATTTTTAAAGTCCAGCTATAAATTATCTAATACTTTATGTAAGTGGGTGGTAGACTGCTATGGTTTGATCAAAATGGACTTGGAGATTATCAGCAAATTTCTACACTGGAGTACCTCTCCAAATACTGGCACACTGTAATCGAGTAATGGGGAGAAGGGCCTCCCAAAATGTATTTAGGTGCTGCTAGAGAGAGAGGAAGACCTTTTATATTCCATGTCTCATCCATATAAAGAGTCTAAACTCAGTGTCTGAGGCTTGCTGAAGGTTGAAAAAGTGTGAAAAGATTTTGATTCTTTGTATTGACTTACAACTTTCTCCCTCGAAGGCAGGAAGTTTTTTGAATGTCTACTTTTTGTTATTATAGATCCAGAAATTAGTTTCACTTAGAAGATGATATTTCCATAGTGGTTTTTCTTAAAAGCAATAAAAAGAAATACATTAAAAATTTTTAAATGTTGATACATGACTCAGCCTTATAAGCAAGAAAAGTTCTTTTTAATTGGTTATGGTGAAAATATTGCACATATTTTAAAAAAGAAATTTGAGGAAAATATTTGGAGACAAAAAATTTTCACTTCATTTTTCATCTTTACGTGTTCACAAAAGCTTTCACTGGGTTTCAATGGCTGGCAGTTGGCAGTCAGTCTTTCAAATTTTAAAATGCAAAATGGCTTATTGCAAATTTTGAAGGATTGATTGGTTTTTCCATAATTTCATTTAAAAAAAATTTATTAAGACTGGCAAGCCTATCAAATATTCACTTGAAGTCAGGAATTAATGTAGCCTCATTGGGGGATGGGGAACCCGGGTGAGAACTCACCACCCCCATAGAGATGTGTCCAGTGGTGACAGTCGGTCCTGGAAACAGAGCACTCAGTGCCCTGAACCGAGAGACCATTCTGTGGGCAACTCGCTGGGAGCCAGAGCAGAATAAAGCTTTCCTAAGCTCCACCCCGAAGTGTGGTTGCTTTTGTCATTTTAATTGGTCTGTGTTTGTGAAGTGGGGCCTCTATTTACTTATAGCTTGGGGCTTGTGTTTACCAAGCCTGGTGGAGGCCAAGTGACAGGGCTCCTGCAAGCTCTCCCGCTGTATCTTGAGGCACTTTCCTTTTCAGTATCTGTGCCTGTCTAATTCGCGAGCTTCTGTGAGGCAAGCGCAGGAGGGTACAAGGCCTACAGGGAGGAATTACACCTAATTACTCAAATAATTGCTAGGCTGTTGCCTTCTTAGTCACTGAAAATAATTTCCAGGTCCCTGGCTTTTATAGATAGTCTTCTAGAGGCAGGAGGACACAGCCCCCTTTTTAACTCAGCCCATTCACTCACAAAATCAGAACACTCGAGCCTGCAAAATTAATAAGCACCACTTCCATTACATATATTTTAGGTTGTTGTTGCCGTGGCGATAAAGTCAGGGACATTGAATCTCCTCTGTTGAGCCATTGTTATCATCCCTGGCCATCTGCTGCAGAGGAGTGATATTCCATCTCATTTGCATGATGACTGATATATGGGCGGTTTGGAAGGACATATGCCACAGCAATCATGTGATGAAAATTAAAGTGAAAGTTTTGGGCCCAGAGCCGAAAAAAATCTGTGTATGCGCATGAGGCTGTTGATGTGCAAATGTGAATCATATTGAGAAGGTCTGAATAGGGAGGTGTGACGTAAGGAGGGCTACACACGCAGGTGCTTATCTGTAAGCAGTCAAAGGCACTGGATGTCATATCATGGGAACTACCTTTCAAAGAAACAGCTTTAGTCTTTTCTTTCAGCACAAGAGGGAGGAGAGAAATAGAAGTTTTGGAAACCACAAAAAAGTAAGTTTAAAACTTTTAAACTGTATTCTGTTTGCTCTGATGTTTAGGTTTCTCAGACCTTGAGCAAGTTTTTATGTGTGAAGTCCTAACAGTTACTTTTGTGCCTGGTGGGGACTGCTGGGGGCAGAGACGGGGAGCACCAGAGGTGGAAGTGGAGGTTTTCTGATGTTTGTTTTAAACTTCTGTTTTAGATTTCTGCTGTGAGATATACTTGATATTATGTTGAAAGCTATGTGTCTCTCTGCCTTGAGAAAAAAAGTACTATATCTGTTTTGAGAAGGATTTCAGTATCAAATGTCACAGTGCAATTGCGTCTACACTGCACCAGTAGTGCCTTTGTTCATATATGTTTATTAAATGTGTGAATTTGCAACAGAGAATACTTGATATGAGATGAGACTTAGTGTACTTTTTTTCTCTGCAGACATGTAAAGTAGAACTAATTTCTGAGATGAAACAGTTACGAGTGGTATCTCAAATCTGACCTCTCTCTAGAAATGAGGAGATCTTTGTGTGGAGGGGTGCGAGTTTGTTAACATAGTTTTATTTGAATTCCCATTATCAAAAAGAAGTTTCATGTTTTTTTTTTTTGAAAAATCAGAATTCTGGTAGTCACTGTATATCAGGGAAAGAGTTTGTGGCAAGTCCCTAAGAAATTCAAATTGATGAATATGATATACGAAATCTTGAATTTAAATATTTAGGGCATTGAAAAAGAGCAGTCTCTTTAAAGAATGATGCAGTTCATTTTTGATAGATGTTGGTGTCAGAGACTCTTCAGGAAGTTTGGCAATGATATGCACAAAGGGCTGACGAATGAGAAGGATATACTACCAACCTTGGACAAAATTTTGCAGATTATTTCTTTGTTATATTATTTAGGGACAGAGAAAAATTTCAAACACCTTGATAAACAGTACTTTGCCTATTTCTTTTGTCTTAGGATGCATTTATTAAAGACGCTTGATTTGATATATATGGGACTAATCAAAGTTTTCTAAAGGTGGGTAGTGGTCTTTTTTGCAATTTCAAAGAACAAAGCAGCTCATCAGGAAAGCACATAACACAACTTCTCCACGCCTAATTTTTTGAAGAGAAGTGACTTGTCACACAAAGTTACCTCAAGTTATCTAATACGATAACTAGCACTGTAAAATACAAGAAATCAAAAAGAAAAAATTATGAGGAACTCTTGAAGATAATTGTGTACCTCATCTTTACAATGGGAGAATAATAAGTAAGTTCCAAGGAGTAATCAAATTCAGAATTTAAAATTGGACTGACATTAGACTTTTTCTAACTTTGCTTTTTTTACTTCTTCCTGTGAATATTATTTGCATAGCTTTCTACTTTTCTGCTTGTAACCTAAGATTATAATATTCACTTACTCAGCGGTGATTATTATGTGTGTGGCCTTCTTGGTTTGCTTCAATATTAGATTAATATAGATTTCTTGTGCCAAATTAGCGGAAAGCACTGTTACATGTAAGAGGGATTCACTCTTTTTTAGTCATATTTATGTTACAGCAGGGGCATCATTTTAAGCTTAAAAGCTTTTTTATATTTTAAATTTGGACATATTGTACTGTGGAGAGTACGGGGTGGCTGTATTTAAAACATTTTAAAGTACGTTGGAACTTTTATGAGATTCTAATTTGGTTAAGTATAGAAGAGGCTCTTTGGAGTGGCTGCTGCTATTCTGCTGTAGTATCGACGCATGATTTAAAGTTTTGTAGCTCCTCTTACTTTGAATAACTTTGAAATTACCTAGAAAAGAGTAGAAAGTTTTGGAGCTGTCCATGGTAGTTAGCACTTTAAGTTAACTGTTACAAAATGCATGTCTATATACTGTGTGCAATTGGTTTCATCGCTGTTTTTAAAGGTCAAAATCAAATTCTTGTTGGATAAGTTAAACTAATAGATAGAGCATTCATTTGCAGAGAGTATGACAATCTTAGTCTTGTAAATAAATTGCAAAATTCTAAACTTTCATTAGTACTTTTTGTTTTAGCTTTAAATATTTGTGTTAATAAACCAAAATTATAGCTAGCAAATATATAAGCCTTTCAGCTGGCATAATTATTGAGGCACAGTGCAAATGGTCTCTATGGTAGTACAGCAATGTGAACAAACATATCGAAAAAATGTAACTTGTACGACTTCATTGCTTTTGAAATTAATTCTTGTCCTTGTGTGACCTGCGGTGTCTGCTATAGAAATCGAAAAGATCATAATTGTTTGATATGAAATGCAAAAAGAATAGTTAAATTGAAAGTTTAACATCATGAAATTCAAAATCCCAAGCGGTATATAAACATTAAAAGAAACTTTGGACTGCTAATCCTAGGAAATGAGTTTTATGGATTGAATTCAACAAGGCTTCAGAAATGGTTCCATCTGCTGCCTAGCAGCTGGTGAAAGGATAAATTTAATTCATTAATTCATTTGGAAAAAAGGATCCAAGTAGTAAAGACTTCATTGCTCATAATGCATATAGGTGGAAACACAAACTGAAATCTGGTCCATTTGGTCATCTCGGATAATGAGCAACATTGTCTTACCTTTTTGGTAGAGGTCTTAGTAATTGAGTCAATACGGTGCTGATTTTTATGAGTCACCAACCATCTCCAATCATTTCAATGATTTAAATACTGGGGAAATTTAAATTATCAGTGTTTAATTTAGAAAACTACAAGCCATAGAAATTATATATTCTCTCATTTTAGTCATGTACGTACAGAGGCAGTGTGTCTATCTGTGCTTATAATGTGTACATATGTATACAAACATACTTACATGTAAATGTCACTGAAGTGAATATTCCACTTCAATGACATATTGATAGTAGACAGAGACAACCTCTCCCATTTGTTGAAACACTCAATATTGTTTAATGTACTGTATTAAGATACATAAGTCATATCTTAGATTCAGAACTCATAAAATTTAAATAACACTGGTTTTTTCTACTTTTTCTATACTATCCATTCTTCACACTTCCGTCTCTAAGTCTAGTAACAGCCCTCAGAGTGCTTCTTGAACAGATTGAAAAAGTTGTGCCTGAAGTAATCTTTCCCCAACTGCTCTCCATGTTAATCATTTTGGCTAAGGAGGTAAACCTATGAGACAAGGGAGAAAGGTTGACTCGGCGGGATTGTAGGGGACTCTGTAACTGTCTTTCAAAAAATATAATGGAAGCTTGATGCCAACTTCCTTGAACCACTTACATTCAATCGGTGCAAAGAGGTTCTGGAAAGGTATTACTATATTCCATTTAACTTAAAATCATGTTGGTGAATTTTTTTCACTGCTGGCATTCTAATGAGAGTGAGGTTTCCCTTGGAAAGAAGTACATAGGTCACCCTTTGTGGCAAGGTAAACGTTTTCTGGTTGCCAGTTAACAGATCTGTGAGGGAGATAAGAACATCCCGAGAGCAAGGCCGTTTCACCAGCCGGTGTCCATTGTAGTCATTCTTCCTGGATGGTGATTTCATGAATGGTGTGTGACTTCCCTCCTCTGTGGCCCGCAGCTCACTGTGGTGGGTTTGTTGGACTTACTGTAAAGGTTCTGTGTGCACCCTGTGGGCTGGGTTAAGAATCAGGGTTTGTGCATTTACTTGTACTGTTGCATTGTTTAGACAGCTTTGGTTTAATTTTGATCTTTTTTTTCCTTCTTCTTCTTCTTCTTTTTTTTTTTTTGCCTTTGAGGCTCTTCCACAGTGTCAGCTGCTGACTGATAGTAGGAAAACGGCCTCGTGGTGTGAATGAAAGGGACCTAGCGGTTGGTAAACAGAGATAAGGAATAAATAGAGCACAGGCAAAAGGAGATAGTTCTGTGGGGGCCCAGATTGCTGCCAGTCTGTTCAAGGGAGATGCGGAGCCTGTCCTTTTCCCAGATTAAATTAGTGTGCGAAATCTCCAGTGACCTCCTCCCCTTCGCCCCACACTCTTCAGCCAAGCTGCGCAGCCTCTGCTGTAAAGTATTCATTTTACCCAGGGACAGGCTGGACAATAGAACTCTCCCTGACACTTATGGACAGCTGTCGTCATTATGGTGCGCTCAGGATTTCATTTTTCATAGGAGTTAAAAGGGTTTTTACCTTGGAACTCAGAGGGGGCAGACATGCAACTTTGCCAGCTCTGAGACTGCTGGGGTAGGGGGCAGACCAGGGTGGGGGCAGTTTGCAGCAAGGAGAGACTGCCCGGGAGCCCAATTGTTTTTTGGTATTATTGTTGTTGTGCTTTATGTAAATAAACTAAGATAGAAATTAAATTTCTAACCCAAGTTCCTGGCTGAGAGAAAATATTTTTCTGAAAGTTTCCTAAAATGAATCTCCTCACTTCCAAGTGAAGATTCATCTTCACCTGGTTTACCTCGTTTTCAGCTAAACATTTTATTACCTGTGAATAACCAAAAGTAAATATTAAGCCTGTAAGATAACCTTGGTAGTCTCATTTATTTATTTATTTATTTTTTTGGTGATTTACTGCAAATATATTCAGCATTTGACTGATTAAATAGACCTTCGGCAACCTTGAGGGTCACTGTGCAGAGTGTGTACATAGAAAATGCATCAGCCCATTGTACCCTGGCAGCTAATGAGATTGGTCGTTAAGTAAATGACACAAAGCCTACAAAAAAAGCTTACAGCTCACTAGAGTATCACAGAGTGTCCCTGCACACCACACAACGACACAAACACTGGACTAACCTAGCCCACCCTGCTCCAGTCTACATCACTGCTTCCCTGATGTCAGCGTGAGAGGCAGAACAAAGGCTAGGAGGCACCGGTAAGTCAGGCTGGCAATTAAGCCCAGGGGAGACAGTGGAGCAAATCTTAGCCTAACTGTGGGGCCGAAAGTCTGGTTCGCGATAAGTAGGTCAGGATGAGGGGATTTTACTATCACTTCTGGAAATACTGCTTCAGGGATCAATGCTCTTATTCTGTTGTTATTGTTGCTGTTGGGGTTTTTTCCTGTCATTTTACAAAAGTTTGAGAATTTCAAAAGTCCAGTGTCCCCCAAAAAGCAAGTGAACATGAATCTGAAAGGTGGGCTGCTTGGTGGAGAAAGGTGCTTTCACAAATAGCTGTCATTCGGTTGTGTGTGCAAGCTTGAAAACTTTCAAATGCAACTTTAATCTTAGTTTGTCCTACTGCTACTAAAAGGTGATGGGAACTGGGACATGAGTGTACGTAGTGAAGTTTATTCTTGATGATATAAAATTGTCCCCATCCCTGGTATGTATTTATTGTCATAGATGGGATAGCCATTTCTTTGATCAGTATCTTAAAAATCAATCACACTGAAGAAAACAGAAAAAAAAAAGCTCTTCTCTTTCTCATGTATTTCAGTTCTTTCGAATCTGGAAGTGAAATCGTTGCTGTGAGTCTGTAATATTGAATAGGATTAGTGATTATTTGCTTGCTGTACTTGAGGAGAAATCAAAGCTATCTGACACCGAAGCAGCACTGGGTTACTGTTTCTCTTGGAAAAAAATGCATTTGCAGGATTGAAGTGTAACATATCAGGATCCTTTTAGAGAAATATGGCAGCAGGAAGTTGCCAGGAAGTCGTATTTGCCTCACTGAAATGTCTGTCTGCCTTAAATGTGTGTATTCAGAGGATGTTTAGTTCAAGAGAGGATGATTTTGTTACAAGACATCCAGGTAAATTAAATGTTTTATTCTAGAACTGTCAGCTAAGTGGGTTGTCAGTGGTTTAATAAACTCTTGACAATCTCATTGACAACATTAAAAAAGTATTGTCAATGTAAGGGTAGTGTTATAAAATCTATGTGTTTGTATCAGAGTCAAGATTCAGTTTTTAAAGGCACTGTCATTTTATATTAGAGCGGCACTGCATAATCATCTGTTGGTGGATTAAAACTATACTACATAGAAATCAGACTATTAACTTGTATGACTTACACTGAAACATTTTAATTTATGCAAAGGTATAGAGATATGTTGATACAGAGTAAATAGCTTATTAATATCCATGAGAGATTCATAATATAGGTTCATGATGTGTTCTAGGTGATCACGGGTCATATACTTTTTTTACTATTTTTGTCTTGAAGTACTTTTCCTCTTTCAAATGTGCTTCCAACATTTATTTCATTTATGTAATTTGTTTAGGATTGTGTGTGTGAATAGTACATAATAACTTGTATTTCCATGTAAATATTTTCTTCCTAGTAACATGAATTGAGCAGGTAATAAATTTACTGAGGAAAGTAAGATAATAGTGTCTCGTTAATTTCAAAGAAAATCTAGATAGGGAAGATAAATTTTGATTTTAGTAAGTTGATATTTTTCTCATATACCATCCATCCTTGTGTCTTTCCTGTGGAGGAATTATCGAAAAAAAATAAAAAACCAGGCCATCTGAAAGTGGCAACAATTGCTACCTAGTACTTTTAGTTTAGGGCAGAGTTGTGAAACTAGTTTACTCGCTCAGGTATTATAAATAATTTTTTTGCTGCTGAGCACTTTAAATTTCAATATCTTGTGCTATAATTTTTTTCGATGGTTGCAATGTTCATTTTGTTAAAGCAGAATTGAATGGTTAGAAAACACAATTCTTTTGGACACTACATAATTCCCTTCCATCTTCAAAGGATTAGTAAAAAGTGTAAAAACTTGACTGAAGTGTTTACATTCTTAAGTGCATCTCTGTGAATAAAACTGACTGGGTGGCTTTCCTTTCACAGAATTTTTGTCGTTACTTTACAGAGCAAAGCAGGGCTGTGCTGTAATTAAGATGAAGGGACATAGATCATTACTTTTGGTTTATAAAAAACTTGTTTCCACCAAACACTGGTCTTGCACTTGGAAGTTCTTTTTTTTTTTTCTTTAAGTTTAAGAAAATCCTCCTGGTTCTGTATGTTGGATAGCTTTCTTCTTTAAAAAAAAAAAAAAATCTAAAGAACTTGATTTCTGTTGAAAGGCAAAACTTTGTATTCATATTACTAAACTTTTATTTCGATTCTTTTATTTAACCAATGAACATTGCAACTGTTTTGGTTCAAAGGATTGTGGTAGGTGCAAAGGGTGCTTAGGGAAACTTCCTCGCCTTAAGGTCTACTACTTAAGAAGAGCAATAACATGTTTTCTGGAGTATAAGACAGTTGTAAATGTCATATGAGTGACAAAAATTTGCAAGAGGATCTGCAGTAGTCCCTTCTCAAGTTAATATAGCTGAAACCTGGATGTTCCAGTCACTCTGTGACCCTGGATGAGTTCTGTACCTTTTTTAGGCCTCAATTTCCTGCTCTGTCTGATAGGGGTCAGAGGAGATGGCGAGAAATACATTTTGCTTTATAACATATGCAAATTATATAATGTGCAGAAAGCTCTTGGCATATCACGTCTGATGTTTTTAACTTGCATGTGAACTTGGAGATCGTCAGTAGACATGCTGATGTCATGCCGGACGCTTGCTCTGTGTTTGCTTCCACAAGTACAGAACTCTCTCCTGTTTTCACTTTCAGAGCTCCAAATTTTGTGAGATTCTTTGACGGATTGTGTCAATTCCATTTTATGTGGCTGCGTGCTCATGTCAAGGCTAAGGTAACATGTTAAGAGTACTAAAGACACATTAAATACATATATGACTAAATAGACTTTTTACAGTTTTATTAGTAGCTATCAGAAGAGCATATTAGAATTCCACTATAGCTTAAACTTTTTGTAATAGAAACATTTAATTTCATTTAGCTTAAAAATAAACCATCTATAATTTAAGTAATTGTACCAAAGTTCTTTAACTATTGAATTTTCAGAATTTATTCTTGATGGTTTTATTAATAATTTTATTTTTGTGTCTTAGGGTTTTATGCCATAAGTTTTGGCTTAGAATATTTACCTATATTAAAACTTTGAATGAAGTATACATTTTATTTTTTCACCTGTAAAAAATGACCCAAACCTGTTTTATTACTATTTTTTAATGGTAATTTTTTTTTTTTTTGCTGTTAAGAGATCCCTGGATGTTTTACAAGTACTTGAGTATTGTTTTGTCAAATGTTACATCACATTTACAAGTTTTTAAACAAGAACTTATTAGGCTTTGGTTTAACTCTAGATTTGGATGATAGGAATTATTCCTATTGGATTTGACTTATACATTTAAGTTGCAACTTTAGGACAATGTTGTCAAGAATTTCTGATTTCCAATGTTTTGTGTATAGAGGAAAATTTTTGTTAACTCATAAAAATGCCAATGTCTTCAAACTTTTATTAGAAACTAATTTACTAACTAAACTAAGTAGAATTAACTACTCTAGTCTAGTATCTTTTTAGACCAG
Source organism: Ctenodactylus gundi (assembly GCA_004027205.1). Classification (NCBI taxonomy): domain Eukaryota; kingdom Metazoa; phylum Chordata; class Mammalia; order Rodentia; family Ctenodactylidae; genus Ctenodactylus; species Ctenodactylus gundi. The sequence goes on along the minus strand of PVKB01003624.1, from coordinate 159,395 downwards.
CGCATTTTGATTTATTTGATTTGTATAGTAAATGTTTTAAATATCTATACTAAATGCATATTCCCTAAATTTTTTTAGAAAACATTTAGATCATTTGGTTTGATTAACACTATTCTAATTAATTTCTTGATTAATAGTTATACTTGATAATTCCAAAAAGATGACTTTGCTATTTCACAAACAATTTATGGAGATGCATTTCCTTGACTGCTTCCAAAATTTAAAAGTTGTGTAGCTATTTCAAATCACTTTTCTAAAACTTGAGGTCCTCTTCATGAAGCGAATGTGGCCAAAAACCAGTGTCTAAAACCTTACCTCATCCTTTTATTGGATTGGTCATTTATGTGTCCAGTTTCTGTCTGTACTTGTATCAGTGCCTGGCCTGAGGCAAAACTTAGTTGCATCACTTATGATGTTTTGCAGAACCAGGCCAACCTGGAAGGGTTAATTATTTATGCAGAATAGACAATATTTTTGTTCTTAGAATGTAGATTGAAAAGAATACTTAAAAAGAAAAATTTTATGGTTGAAAACGTAATTTGTAAAAGAATACCATCAGCTAGTGAGATGCACCCACTGTTTCCTGCTTTTTATTTCCTATAGTACATTTGGCATGTCTGACAGTGAACTTATTTACCTCTTTTAAATTATCCTCACTCACATACCAAACAGTGGGGAGAATCCGTCTGCACATTTCTATTCTAAAGGGTGAAAATGATGTGAGGGTGAAATATGCTCATGAAGAAAAGGAAATCAGGAAAAGACCGAGGCTGACAGTATGACTAGTCTGGAAAAAGGACAAAAATTAGAGAGCACAACCTGTTTTATACAGAGCCCTCGATCTTTTTGTGTGTGTGAAAGATACCAATGTCTACCAAAAGGGTTAAAGAAAATGCATTCTGTTGCATCTGCTTACTAAATCCCTTACTTTAGTAGAAATTCAAATTTTGTAAAGATTATTCGTTTTATTGATGCATATAATTATAATCACAAGCCATCTGCTGATTTGGCAGGCATGGTTAAAATTCTCCAACTCTCATAACCTTTCAAGTACAGTGCCCTTGGGACTCTATTTCACTTTTATATTTTGGAAAACATGTAGGGACAAATAAGGGCGGTCATCTGCAGAATGTCAGACCTGAGGAAATGAAAGAAAGGGGATCAGGGTTGCTCTTGTGGTTATTTTTAATAGTAAAGGAAGTTATTTTCCTTTTTTCTCTCCTCCTTTCTTTTTATTTATTCTGACTTCATGAAAGATTATCCTAGTTTCTATGATGCATCTGGGAAATTTTTTTCCTAGAGATTAAAGCTTTGTCCCATAAGGCAAGTTCCGAAATTGACCAAAATGAACCTGCAGAAACCCTTCCATATATAGTTCACATTGATTTTATAGGTACATTAACTATATTTTACTTAGACTTTCTACTCTTGTGAAATACACAACCAGTTTTTTTTTTTTTTTCTGAACTACATGCAGTTGAATAATCTTTCAGCGTACATCTCAAATTGTAAAACAGTTACACACTTGACATAGACATTTTGGGTGAATTCCGGTCACTGGGTTTTCTGTTGTTTGTGGTTGCTGTGAAATCACACACTGCTCTCATGCTTATGGTAAGTGCCATTGTGCGGCCCTTCTCTGCTACTGTAAACACTTGCAGTTTGATCAAATTCTGTGCCTGATCCATTTCTTCCTTGGAAATGTTTCTTCTATAATTAAAATGTATCAACTGTAGGCTTCCAAGGGTCAGGTTTCTCGGAGTAGAAGTAATATGTAGGACATATCACAGCAGAATGCAGGTACACAGACAGGAATTTGGATGAGTCATTGCATCCCAGGACTTTGCTTTGTCACATGGACGTACAAACATAGTGTTCTCCCTTTCTCTTTCTCTGAAATCAACCAATGAACTAAGAAAAATAACTTGTAGCACCAACATCTGCCAGCTGCTTGTGCAGGGAGCCAGGCACTGGGCTAACTACCTAACACTCACCATAATTGTACTCCATCTTACAGAGGAAGCAACTTACGATGTGCGATGTGCTTCCTAAATCACCGCAGGATGGAGATGTCAGCCCAAGTCTGGTTGTCCTGCAAAATCATGCTTGTAACTCCTCTCTGTGGTACATGGCTGCTGGGAACAGGGCATAGGCAAAAAGTGAGGGCAGCGCAGCTGTCAGGTGGTACTGGGTTCCAGGTAAGCATGAGTTCCATGATACATAGGCAACACTAAGAAACGGAACCAACCTCGTGAAGTAACATGATAAGCTGCTTTTTGTTTATCAACAGCATCTATCACAGCAAGGCTAACTCATGAGGCTTTTTTCATTCCCAAAATTTTGTAAGTTTATGAACTCTACTAAAAAATTAAAGCATCCTATGAGGCTAGAGGTGTAGCTCAATGATTAAAGCAGTGGCCCAGGAGGTGCAAGGCACCGGTCTCAACTTCCCAGCACCACATCATAGCTGGGCACAGGCACAGTGGCACATGTCTATAATTCCAGCACTCAGGAGGCTGAGGTAGGAGGATTGCCTTGAGTCCTGGACCAGTTTGGGCTACATAGTGAGTTCAAGACCAGCCTGGACTACAAAGCAAGACCCTGTCTCAAAAAAATCTCTATCTATCTATCTATCTATCTATCTATCTATCTATCTATCTTCTGTGAATTTTAAAATAGTTAAAGACAGCATAAGTACTCATTATACTCTCCAAGACATGTATTTAGCCAATTAACCTCGATGTCAGGACTAGCCTGTTCTAAGAACTGCATGCGCTTTAAGCACTGAGCTAAACATTAGATCAAAAGTTAAACATTTGGTCAAACAGCCAGAAGTTTTAGCTCTCCGAGTATAAACATAGATTCTCAAGGCATCTGATAATTGAATTCTTCTGTGAGTATTTTAGTGTCAAGAAGGAAACATTTTTTCCTATGAAAATAGTAACAAAATGTGTAACAGTGTCGCGGGGCTGCCACTGTTCTAAGTGTTTCGTATCCGTGCTTTCTTCTGGTTCTCACCATCCCCACTGTCCCAGGAACAGCCCGCAGCGTGAGTCTGCTACCGTCCCCTGTTATAGATGAGAAAGCTGTGTGAGGGCAGGAAGCCAGCGAGGTGAGTTCAAGCTTCAGTCCATGCAGGACCCCGGCCCTCCTGGGCCAAGAGGTACAACCCTGTGTGCTTTGCTGCCACACTTTTTCTCGGTGGGCTTCTTAGTAAGGTTTCCCTTGAAAGAAGGCTCTATTCTTTTTTAAAATGTTTGGAAACATAGATTGAAGGTTGCAAACACGGTTAGACACATCGTGGTGGTTGTCTTTGTACTTCATATCTTAATTAGTCAGTGACAGTTGTAATACTCATATAGTTTCCTTAAATTATTGTAGAAGATTAGCCTGCAGGCACTTTTTAATCTTTTGCAAATGTTGAAAGCTTAATAATAAGTAGAAAGAGCTGTTTATATGGTTTGACAAAAATCCTTTAGAAGTGAAACTGTAATTGAAATCATTTGTTCTTGTTGGTACCTAGCAAAGAAACTTTACCATATCAAGAAGTATATTAAGTGTTTGTGGAAAAAAAGACAGAATTTAAGAATGAAGAGTTTCAATCACAGTATTATAATTCTTCCTATGTACATGTCATAGCATTTAAAATATTTTATTTTAGCTGGGACGATTTAAAATGTTGTTTGTACTTTTTATGTGCTACTGTTTTCAGGAGAGTGAAGTAAAAAAAAAAAAAGAAAATGCGAATATCAGCACTAGAAAATTGTGAGCAGTTTATGTAGGTTCTGAACAATCAGTTAACTAAGAAATATTTACTTCCTGGAGGGCTTCTGAGCTGTAGAAATTGAGTAGAAGCCGTGGCAGCTGCCCTCAAAGAGCTTGTGGGTTGGAGAAGAGCCTAATGACACAGAGGGAAATCCAGCTTTCCTTATGGTTCCCAAGACTGTTGGTTTTTGCCACACCATGGCCTTGCAAAGTTCAAACCATCTGTGGCGGTATGCCATTCTACTCTGTGGCTCGGCCTGTGGTCCCAGAGCATCTAACCAGGCATAGCCCGTTCTGTTTTTCTTTATAAGACAAAGTTACGGCTTAAAACATATAATGGCCACCTTTGCTCAGAGGTAGAGTCAGAGAAGATTTCATAGAGGAGGAACTTACAGAATCTTGAATCCAGGGAAGAGGACATAGTTCAGGGGTAGGGTGATTGCCTAGCATGCATGAAGTCCTGGGTTTGACTCCTAACACTGAAAAAAAAAATTAGTATGTCTGTTTACTCAACAAGTTCATTAAGACTCTACCAACTTCCAACAGCAGGGTCCAGCAGTGAGAGTCAGGCATGAGTACTCAAAGAGCTCACACCTGGGCAGGCAACACAAGCAGATGGTGGTTCTAATACAGCAGGACCTGTCCCATGCTCCTGGCCACCCCAGGAGGTAGAGCTGATAACTGGTAGAGATGAAGGATAGTCAAGTGAGTGTTTAATCAGGACAGGGGACTCAGAAGGAAGAGGTTACTTAAAGGAAGAGTGCTGGACTCTTACACATACTTCTCAGTGGCGATGTAGTACACAGACCTGATCCGTGGGTATGAGGTTCAAGGGTGAAAGTGTAAGGGGGGAGAGATGGACACTGGAATGCAGTTCCCAAGGAATATAAAGGGTGAAAAGAGAGCTGAAATCAGGAGCAATGGGGGACACCAACATCAAATGGAAAGATGGAGAAAGAAGACCACCAAAGAGGGGATTTAGAGAGGGCTGAAGAAAGTCAGGAGGGTGCTGAAAACGGTTTCTCAGAAAAGACCAGGGCAGTCTTGTTAATTGCTCGGAAAGTGACTGATAATGAGTCGTTTGATGTGTCAAAGGGGATGTCACTGGTGACCTTGGCCAGAGAAACTTCAGTGGCCTCAGGGATTGGAAACCAGATGGCATGTGTTGTGCCAGGAAAGAAAGCAAGGTGAGGGAAAGAAAGGGGAAGAAAAGAAAAAAAAAACCTCCAAGAAAGTTAAGAAGTTTGCCTCTGAGGAGCTGAAACAGAAATTGAGAAGGGAGGAACACATCTATGTGCTGAGAAGAAAGAATGAAAACAGTTGAGAAGTTGGAAAATAAGGCTGGAGGAGAAAGGAAAAGCTCAGGACGTAGGACAAAAAGCAGCGAGAGCTTCCTAGAGAGAATCCCGCGGTAGACAGCAGAGCAGGATGTGTCTTCTGGGAGCAGAGGCCAGGAGGTGGCCTGCATGCAGGGAGGGGGCTTGCAAGGGAAGGGCGGGCTGCTAAGGCCATTCGGTTGACTGTCTCGAAATTTCCTTCTAAATTAGGTAGCAAAATTCCGTTCTGTCCGAGTGTAAACTGGTTTTAAGCTGTAAGTGCATCCAATACGTTAGACTTTATTAGTTATCGCATTTACATGTCCTTATTATTATAGAAAGGCTCTACCTAACTCCTAAATTTCATGTGTAATTGATACTGGCTTAGACACTCAGAAGACTGCCCCAGAGAACCAGTGAACCCGGAGAGGCAGATATTCCCCCTGGATTTGAGCTGTCTTAAAAGATGCAGGCAATTAGGAGTGCTGAAGGGAAAATGGAGAGTCTTCTTCCATCTGGAGCCATCTGGAAGAAGGGGTAGGAAGAGCAAGAGAGGGGAAGGTTGGCTCCTCTCCACAGAGGACACGTGCCGGCGAGTGGGGAGCGATGAGTTTGGCTCGTGGAAGGCAGCAGTTACACTTCTGATCTGAATTCACTCCTTACTGTGTTTTTCTTATCTCACGCCGGGAGTAGAACTTCCTCTGGAGCCTTCCCCTCCCCTTTGTCTCCTCTTCCTCAGACTAGGCGCATATTCTGGCCCAGTGACTTCTGATCTAGAAAACGGCTTCCCTGTAATGTGCCTCTGTTCAAAGCCATCCAAGAACTCCCTTTCACAAAATGTGAACTTCTCCTATTGTCTATGTGGGTCTCCTTTTTGTTGTTGTTGTTATTGTTGTTTTGTTTTGTTTTGACAGCCTTATTGAGATGTAATTTACATACTCTGCAGTTTCCTCATTTAAAGTGAGTTCAGCGGCCCTTGGTATATCCAGACTTGTGAGTCCATCCCCACAATCATTTTAAAACATTTTCATTTTTTCTCCAAAAGAAATTCTTATTTATTGCCACCACCCCCAGCCCACTAATACACTTTATGTCTTCAGGTATGGTTATTCTGAACATTTCACACAGTCGACATTACACAATATGTGGTCTTTCGCAATTAGCCTATTTAACTGGTGTGTTTTCAAGGCTCATCTATGTTCTGGCATGTATCACTGCTTCATTTTTTGTTGCTGAATAATATTCCATTAATTACATGTGCCACAGCTTGGTTTCCATTCATTACGTAATAGACACTTTGGTTGTTTCTACTTTCCAGCTGTTATGAATAATGTTACCACCAACATTCACGTGCGATTTCTTATGTGAGTACATGGTTACATTTTCATTTCTTTTATAAGTAACTACTTAACTCTACATATAGCCATTTCAGCAAACTCTATGTGTTTTTCCATGTGGCTGAACAATGCTGCATTCTTACCAGCTGTTATGAAAATCTGACTTCTTCACATCTTTGCTAATATTGTTATTTCCATCCTAATGGTATGACATTTTATCTCATTGTGGTTTTGTTTGTATTTCCCTACGATTACTGGTGTTAATTAAGCATCTCTTCATGTGCTTATTAGTCATTTGTACATCTTTGGAGGAATATCTATTTAAATCTTTTGCCCAAATTTAGTTTTTGTTACTGAATTTTAACCCTTTGTTGTGTATTCTAGATACATTTGCTCTGCCTATTCTAGGTACAGCTCTGACTGCTTCCACCCTGGGCCACTGATTGCTCCTGTGTTCTTTCTCAAGTCTGCAAAGGGTGCTCCCTTCCTTTCTCAAGCTCACGTGGCTCCCACTCGCTAGCCTATGTTGTTTTTCCCACAGTACTCATCGCTGCTTTAAACAGCACCATATATTTACTGATCTCTTGGCTTTGGGCTTTTGCTCCTACAATGCTTTCTGTACTATCCCTTTTTGTGACAATGACAGACTGCTGTGATGGAACTCATGGACATCGGAGCAGGAGTTCAGTTCCCAGTAGATGTGAGGCCCTGGGTAAGGACTTAAGTTCTCTATGTTTGATCTCCTTGTGTTAAAGGTTGGAATAATTGTGTCTCTGATTGATAATAGTGCTGTATACTGAGTTAATATACACAGAGCATTGACAACAGTCACTAACAAAGACATAATAAAATAAAAATAGTCAAGAAATATTTTTGAAGGAATAACATGAATGAAATTTTATACAACTACATGTTCGCTTGAGGAATATTACTAAAGACTTAGTCATTCCAATCAACATGCATGATCAGCAGGCCACCCGGATCATCTGTGTGGAAAGCATACGTATGGGCTGTGTATGTGGAAGGGTTTCTTTTGTGATTACAGAGTTGTACTGAGTGTCCACGGTGTGTCATGCCTTTCCTGTGTCACACGCGATCCTGAAGATCTATGGGGAGGCTTCGTTACTGTCTCTTTTACCAGATGAGCAACGTGATAATCAGGGAGGTTCAATGCTGTTCTGAAATCAGAGAGCAGTGAGTGTCAGAGTTGGATTCAAACTCAGGCTGGTGTTAGTTTAGACTCAGTGTCCTAATTCTGACTCCACTCCCTTGGGCTAGGGAGTGCTGTTTGCATTCATTTCTAAAGCATTTCCCAGTGCATGTGTCTCTGTCCCCCAGCATACCAGTCTTATGACTTGTAGTATATTCGGTGTCCCCATTAACTCAGTACTGGTTACTGATTCTCTAGTGTTGTGGTAAGTCTATATGCACACCAATTGCAGCACTGAAGTTCATGTTTCTTGAGTGGCTGAATTATGGGTCATTCTGGAATTTTCTCAAAGATATGCAAGCATCTAGGTCCCCACACCTCTTAGCAAGTCACACAACAGAAAGCAGGTGGGCATCAGACATGGATTTGCATGCTAGTTCCAGTCACACTGAAATTTGCTCACCTGAAATTGGAAATAATAATCTCAACCTCCTTAGATTGTTATTAAATTTAAGTAAAACGTTGTCTCCTGGGCTGCCCAGCCAGGGCCGAGTCAGCGTGCGTGAGCCATTGCCGGCGGCCGTGCCCAAGCCTCATCAGGTTTGGTGGGACGAGCTGCCTCCTTCGGATGGCTCAGCCGCTTCTGTCACTCTGCTTCACGTGGTCACCCCATGTATCTGAAAATCACGTTGTGCCTTGACACGTGCGTTTATGTTTGTAATAAGTACTATGACATTTTATTTAATATCTTTTATTTTCTACTTTTCCAAAACTGCCCAATTTAGTTTTTTAGTGGTCCTTAATATGGCAGTTACTGCTCTAGTAATTTTGACATGATTGACCTAACATTCACCTCCCCTATATATCTAAGTTAACAGTTACATGGGGGAGGGGAGACCCTGGTATTATATATGTTTCTTTGCTCATCTGATTCATATTTTTCTTAATTTATAAAAGAATCAATTTGTAAGTTAACTATTTCTCAGATACTCTCTTCACCAGTTCTCACATATGACATCAATCAATAATACAGTATTATCTACATTAAAGTATTGCATTTATTCATCTTACAGGCAATTCTAAGCTGTATGCTTTCACCAACATCACCGTTTGCTGCATGCTGTGGACACGTGCATGCTTCATCTCTAAAAATTTGACCCATTGTATTGTAAAATGCTTATCCCAACGACAGTGGCCTTGTCATAGTTTTTGATTTTCTTACTAATTAGTAGCTGGTTCTCCCTCTAGTAGACAGTGCGGTGGCTGAGCACCAGCTTACGGAAGGGAAGCTGGAAAGTCTGGTGTTGTACACAGGAGCTTCCAGGCCACAGTGGGTACTGAATGTGGGAATACGTGTGAGGTGCTGGGACTAGAGCTTCCAGTGGGAAGACAGAACCCAGGCCAGGGCAGGAGAAGTTACCAAGATGAGAATGATCTTTATGGCTTCCTTGGGAACACAGGTGGCTTTTCAAGAGCACTGTTGTCATTCACTTTGAAAATATATCATGTACATTTGGTCTTTAAAGACAGAGATTCCATAGTTCTTCTAAGGCACCTTCTGTCTGTGTGTGCTTCTTTGGAAAGATGTGACATAACCAAAAAGTATGTAATGACTTACCACTGACAGACAACCAGGACGAAGCAGATATGCAGAAACAGAACAGTTGTTTCTAGAGGCAGGAGTGAAGAGGGAAATGCTGGCCAAAGGGTACAATGTGTCAATTAGACAAGGTGAACAAACGGTAAATATCTGTGGTAATGGATATGTTAATTATCTACATTCATATTGTATACATTTATTGTCACTTCGTTCCCTGATAAATATTTACAATTATAATTTGTCGATATATAATAAGATTTTACTTTGATTTGACCTAATTTGAAAAAAAAATCCAAGAAGGTCAGATTCTCACAATAATCTGCCAGTGCTAATGAGACACTGTGACGGTGCAAGGGGCCAATTGGCTGAAGAAAGACAATGAAAATAGGAGACTGAAATTTGATAAGTGGAGGCCAAAAAGCTTAATGTGAACTGCACTGACCCTTGGTGGGTCATGTGAGACAACAGTAAACCCTAATGTCCAAATGGCCAGCTTTATGTAGTCAGATTCATGAAAACTCTCGAAACCTTCTTAGAAGAGGGAACAGTTAGCATCCTGATGTTTGTTTATAGGCCCAGCCCCTAACATTGTGTATGTCCACGCTAAATTTACAAGATTACCAATTCTCCTTCACTCATACTATATACTACAATGTTTGTACTTGTGAGAAAGAGCTTCTTTTCAGATCATTGCATGAAGTCATTAAGAAATAAACTCAGTACCCATGTCTCACCAATAAAACTCCGTCTCTAAGATGAAGGGCTGGAGATGTAGCTCAGTGTGAAAGCCCTGATTTCAATCCCCAAGATTACAAATATATATACATAGATACGTATATGTATATATAGATGTGTGTACATGTATGTATACATATGTATACATTTGTATGTGTGCATATATATGTATGTATCTGAAGCATCTTCCCTCTTAGAGTAGCACACACCCTGTAACCTCTCCACTCACTGAGGGCACCACCCACTGGCATGATTTCTCCCTCTTCTCCAGGAGAATGGGAGCTTAATGAAGGTTTGAGTGCGTAAGCTAATGGATCAATTAAATAATATCATTCTATTACTCTGGTATTAATCAAATTCCTTAGTCATGATATTATTATCCTCTTGTATTTAGGTGAGATTGATACTTTGAAAACGGCTTTATGGGACCTCACCATAATCACATAATTTGGAAGGGACACTGATTCCTTTAAAATCTATCTTGTGTGCTTACTCCAAATTATGCATGGAGCCCTCTTCTCTCAGTTTTACTGGAGTTCAAGGAAATAAATGCATGCTTCAGGACAGAAAATAATCTTTCTTGGCCGGAGAAGATCAATGCTAAAGCACCTCACTTTTGCTTAGAGAGTAACTTGCTATCCGAGCATCACCCTCCTCTCTCCCTCTTTTTTAAAACTGAAATACACTCAGCAAATATTTCCTTCTATAATTCCTCTTATTACTACTCTCTTTCTAAAATATGTATTCCAGCAAACAATATTGCAAATGCTCTCATGAGAGCTCCAGCCCTGAGATGTTCACGTGAGCATCAATGCAAATGTATTTTTAGTGTCAAGCTAAAACATTTTTCAGCCTCCAAATTTTCAGGATAATGTGTTCTTCAATATATTATCAGTCAACACAGAATACCTCACATACCTGTGTGTATGAGAAATGCATTGTACCATTTAAAAAGTAAGTTGGAATTCACTGGGGCTGGTGGTGAAACATTGAATGGCTCCAGGGAATTTGTATCATTGCTTGACATCTAAATTTGTTTTTATGATACAATTTGTAATTAATTCATTCTCATATTTTATTTGCCTTTGGCAATTTCAATATTGTGCCAAGTCTTAGGTTTGTAATTTGTGAGCTTACATTTGGTAATGACACCTGTAATGAAGAGGTACATAATTGCTGCTTCTTTCTTGACATGAATGGCTTCATCTGAAGAGAAGATCAAGTTCAATAAACTATAAAGTGGTTCTCAGAATGTACTTCAACGATGGGCCAGAACATTTACTTTTTGTCTGTTCTTTCCCATCACGAAGTATTAAAGCCAGAGCAAATAAATGACTCGGGAATAAAGTGGAAGTGCTTCTGTTCTGTGAGGTTGTAGAGTAGTTGTGGGGGGTGTCAAGATTTTCCAGTGTAGTTGGTAGTGAGCAGTTGAGACCACAGTTCTCAGGGTGTGCTCCCTGAGCTGTCAACGTCAGCATCCTTTGGAGACATGTTAGAAGAAAAGATTCTCATGCCCCACTCCAGAACCGGGGAATTGGGCACCTGGGCTCTACCAGGCACTCCCAAAGATTCTAAGGTGGGCGAGTGTGAGAGCCACTACTTTGTCAGTCTGCTAGACAATGTGATCTGTCGACTCTGCAGGAGCACCCAGGCCCTTATGACACATTGCATGACACATTGAATGCACGAGAATTAGGAATGTTGGCATTAATATCTGCTTGTTAGCAAAACATCCTCCCCATCCCAGGCTTTTTCCAACCTGGGAGCCTGTGGTTTAAGGTTTTGTGTTCTAGAGCTGGGAACTTTCCTGTGGGAAAGCAGCCATTACTTAAGAGCATTTGGAGGTTCTCAAGTGGAGCTTTATGGATACTTGACTATTTGTATATCCCTCTCAGCTCCTTCTGGAATAAAAGTGAGGGGCACATAACGTGTTGGTCTCTATGTTCAGAAATACCTAAGAGCACACTGTGTCCACGTTGCAAGGTGGAGCTCAGAGCTGCTCTTTGAGCCAAAGTGACATTGCCTGGGCAGTAAGTCATTTGTAGTGTGTGTGTGTGTGTGTGTGTGTGTGTGTGTGTGCGCGCACAAAATGTCCAGCAGTGACCTAGGCACAGGTGAAAGTTTTCTAAATTTTTTTTGGTAAAACTCTCAAATGTCTAATTTAGTTTTTAGGCACAAACAAAGCTATCTTGGAAGTCTTTTTTCTATAATGTTGTCTATCTTTGAATTAATTTTGTCGTATGAATTTTTAAGGAACTCTTTATCAGTGCAGGGAGCTGCAAGCTTCTGAGGCTATCTTCCTTCCCAGTTGACGATTGCCATAGTGCTGAAGAGCCAGTGGCACAGGGCTGGTTGTGGGGGCGGATAGAGTTTGCCTTTTTCCAGGGCTTTGGCATTGATGTACATCGCCTAACAGTGGACCCTGTGACCTGGCAGGAAAGCAATAGTTGACCAAGAAACAAAGGAAGACCTTATTTATAATATATATATATATATATATATATATATATATTAGCATGGAAACACATGAGCGTTACAGGATTTAAAAACAAAAATCCTTTTGAGAGCTTTACTCAGCCCCCCTCTCCCATATGTAAATAGGACTGTCACTCCTGTGTTTGTCCACAGCTAGAGCTCCAGATGAACCAGTGTAGTGTGCGATGACAGGAACAGCTGACTCATTAGTAGAGAGCAGTGAAAGGTAATTAACCCTGGGAAAAGTACAGCTGCTGTGCGGGCTGTTCCTTTCTGTAGGACCTGATTAGAAATTAGTGTTAAACCACTGATTCTTTTTTTTTTTAAAGACCATCATTGATAATTCACTTTCACTCTCAGGTGTGTCCCTAGAAAAGGTTCTCAAATGTACTTATATACAAAAGGGCTCAAATCTAAAAATCATTTTCTGATAACAGAAAGACACCTGTTTATCTTGTTAAGGGAGAGTTCTTTTAAGTATTATTGTGCTCGCTATTGAAGGTTGATAATACCCCACCCATATTCAGATACACTGTTTGTAAATTATTTAAAAGGATTGTTTTATGTAGTTACTAAGTTGTAGATAATTGCCATTTAATTTTTTCTTTTTTTTTTCTTTCCATGTTCTCTCTGATGATGCTTCCACCTTGTAGCAATGGGAACACTCCAGTTCAAATCCTATAGCTATTAGGGATGGTAAGTGAAGTTTAAAAATAAACTCTCTTTTCTCCCCCAACCCCAGAGAAGCAACACTCAACTCTTATTGTTAATCTTTTCTATTTTCAAGTCCGCAACTTTTCAATGTCTTTCAAAAAATCTGACAAGTTAAAAAATTTGATTCTAGATAATTGGGAAAGATGCTCAAGTGTATTCATGTCGGTATCTTCGTGGTAATTCAGGTTATGCTCATACATACTTTCAAGGAGTATTCGTTCCTACCTACCTTGATTTATGACCTCACATGTCTGTTAATAAGCAGCATTAACGCCATAAATAAACATTCAGAATTCACACCAGAAATCAAGGAATTAAGCAGGCAGGATAATAGCTGCAAAGAGGTGTGTATACAGATCCCCAGTATCTATGAATATATCATCTTGCATGTCAAAGGATTGTTGATTGAATTAAGCGCTCTGAAATGAGAAGACCACCTGAAATTTTGCAGCTAACCACATGGTCCGCATGCGAAAGGCCCAAGAATGAGGCAGGAGGATAAGGTGTGATAAGGACTCAATCCACCCACCTTGGTCAGCTTTAAAGATGTAGAAAGGAGACCGTGAACTAAGAAACACCGAGGCTGCTAGAGGCCAGCAACGGTGCTCAGTTTACATTCAGCAAGAAAACAGCAACTTCAGTCCTGAGTTCTACCAAAATGAGCTCTCCCCGGAAGCCTCAGGGAAGGAATACAGCCTAAGTTAGTTTTACCAAGGAGAGACCATACCAGACTTTGGATGTCTAGAACTGTTAACTAACAAGTTTCTACTGCTTTAATCCACTAAGCTTGTGAAAATTCATTGTATCAAAAAAAAAAAAAACACAATAAGGGGAATAAATCAAATACGATATATTTTAACAGGCAATACAAATTCTGTAAGGGTTTCTTGTGTTTGAATGAAGATAAAAAAATTTTGAGAGGTCAAAATTGCTTTAAAAGGTGTCCTTTGGAATTGCAGTGTTTATTTTGTGACTGTGAATGATGGTTAGGTATTGCTAACTCAGAGATTTCTTTTCGAATCTGTGACACCTCTAGCCATCCCTTGTTAAAACTTGATATTTTTTTAAACATGTTTCCTGTATCATCAGAGGGATGAATGAGTATGTGTTTTATTGAACACATCAGTGAGTCCGTGTTTACTCTCTGAGCACGAGGGAGCACAGTGGTATCCCAAGGGTCAGCCGTCTAGGGCTCTGCGTCAGGAGCAGATCGCTACTGGGGAATCCCAGCGCCACCTCTCGCAATCTGTGTGGACACAGATAAAGCAGTGATCTCATTTAGCCTCCCCTTCCTGCTGAAGAAAATCGGTGACACTTCCCATAGGCATGCCCAGATGATTAGGAAACTGAAAAAACATTTCAACAAAGGAGTAAGAGAGTGGATCTAACGTGCTATGGGAGCGCTTGTCACCTGGGAGAGTTCAGTAAAAGCAAGGTGTACTTATTTAGAAAATTCTATGTCACATCACTACTTTGCTAAAAAGAATAGATTAAATTAGTTTTACTTTTTCTTACGGCTTGTGCTATGTTTTTCTGTAACACGAAAGTTGTCAGTTTGGAGTATGTGGTTCACTTTGCATAAAATGAAGTGTGACTGCTCAATAGTTAGGACATTCTGGCAACATTTTTGTAAGAGGAGGAAGTATAGAGTTTTAAGGAGTTGGAGACCTTCTGAGACAACTGTCTCTGAATCTGGAAAAACAAGTCTATTTCTCTTTGACATTAGGTTTTTGTTCCCACAAAAGGACCGATTTAAAGTTCCGTAATGTTTCATGCAAGCAGGAGGTAAAAGAACACAACGGTGAACATCTGACCTTAAGACCTACCTATTAGACTTAGTGTTTGTTCTTCACATTTTGGGAACTGATGTTTTCAACGTAAGGAAGAAAAAGTTCCTGATTTTTATTAGCTGCCTGGTAACCAAACTGACAAAACCTACAGTAGCCCAGATGCTTAATGTATGAGATACTTTGTATTAAAGTTTAACTGATAAACTGTTGTACAAACATCTGAAAAGGATTATTTTTGGTTTATTACAATTCAAATCAATGATAATGTGTTGATCACTTACGATAGTCATAAAATGACGTTGTCTCAAAAAGTTAAGAAGAAACAGCCGCTCACGTCCCAGAGGAAAAAAAAAAGTCCAGGCATGAGTAAGTAGACTGTCAGGCACAACACAGGAATCAAGACGAATGGGCCGTCAAATGGTGTTGGGACACGGTACCCCGGGAGGTGTCAGCAATAGCATGAGTGACAAGTTGCATTTCATCAGGCAGATTGTGCTGTTCTGGCATAGAAGGGAAAGTTCCTTGGAACATTACAAATGCAATCAACAAATTCCAAACATTTAATTCTAGCTATCTAATTGGACCATCACTGTTTTTTGATTCTTGTGTGAGTATAAAAAATATGATTATAATGCATTGTTTAACCGAGCCAATTTGAGTACTGATGCCCTTCCAATTGGTATTCGGGGACATTTGTTTATGTCAGTTGACGTTCTCTACATCTCTCTGGGGGGTGAGTTTCTGAGGCTTCACTATCTTCCAGAAGGCCTTCTAGGACAGGCTTCTCTGCGCTCCATCCTTCCTTCCGCCTCCTTCGGTCCCCATCCTCTTCTCTTCTTGTCTGGATCTTCAGCTTGCTGGCTTATGCTATCTAGGATGAGAGTTTTGCTTTACCCATTGTCTTTGGCCCACTGTCCACCACAGAGCTGCACATAGACTGCTGCTCAGTAACTGTGTTTTGAAGCAATAACATGAACCAGTAACCAGAAAGATGCTTGTATTTTAGCAATCTATATTAGACACTGCACTTTATATTGAGAATAAAATCCAAGTCTCATTCTTCCAAAATTCAATACCCTATTGACCTCAACAACTGGGTCATATCCTCTTCTTTGTAAGCCTCAGTAGATTATCCTATTCTGCATTTCCTAGTCAGATAATGAAGATAAATGACTATATATTTTTACTTTAATTCATATTTACAGAATATGGTACAGATGTTAAGGAAAAACAAACAGTTGCTGTTGAAAAAACAGCAGACTTGCTGAGAAAATTCTAAAGGACCTCTTAAAAATAGATAAGAGAAGTGTCCAAGGATATTGTGTCACAATCTATTTGATAAAATACTTTAAATAGAGAAAATTCCCTTTACGGAATGAAAAGCCTCCGTGTTGAGTCAACAAGTGCTCTTTGAACTTTATTAAAAGTGTTTTGACACGGTAAGGTTGTTTAGTATAGATTTCCTCAAAATAGTACATTTAGTTGCAACACAAGCCTTGAAGTTAAGTGGTTAGCTTAATGAAGCAGAGTTTCCATAGTTACCACCACCGGAAGACAGAGAATAACTTTTATTTCTTTGGAGTCCAGGGAGGGGCTTCAGAGAAAAGATTAAGCAAACAGACCCAGGCAGGTTCCTCATGCATGATTTCACACTCAACTGGCTAATTAAAAGAGGAAGTTCTTGGTACTACAGGAAATTAAAGTATTTGTACTCAAAATCTTAAAAATCCACAGCAGCGCCTTGGGAAGTCTGATATTTTTCCTTTCTCCGGGCACTTCAAACTCAGATTCTGAATCAGATGAAAACTAGCTTAAGGAGACACATCCATAAGTCTAATTCAGCTTTGCTCACAGGGCTTTGTTAGTAAACCATGTCCCAAACAATTGGTTGAAAATACTAGGCTAGAGACAGCAATGCATTGCTCTCCACGGTGGACCCTGGTGTCTTTGGCCTAACTTTATTATGCATGATTAATATTTTGTGGAAAAGCCTGATGGAAGAGAAATTGAAAGTGGAACTGGTGACGATGTCTCCTTGTACCAGCTTCATTGTTTTCCCGGTTTAGCATTGAGGCATCCTCTCTGGGAGTGTTGACGGGGGTCACTGCAGTACTGTCCTTTGATACCTCTAACCTGAGGAGCTTCTCACAGTTGACTATTGAGGAACAGAGCAATGTGGTGTCTCGGCTCACCTTCAGCCCACCAGCCTTTAAAGCAGCAGTGATTAACAGGACTTTTACAAAGTTTCTATGTAGTTACAAGGACAGTTTCAATCTTCTGTCATTTTTTTGCATTAGCTATGATTATGCTTTTACCACAAAAATGCATTTGTTTTAAAGGTAACAATACAGACTGGGAGAATAGCTTATGTTTCATCTATATTTATCAGCACTCACTGTACATTTGTGTCTTCATTACCAGGAAATATTAAGGGACATTGTGCCATCTATTCCTGTTTACAGTTTATTATGCAGAGATAGGAAACACTTAGCATGTAAAATGAATGTAGAAATTATTCCTGGATAGAAACACGGACATTTCCCACTCGTTGGCTCTTTCTCCTCCATCACCGGATCAGAGTGTAATTGTCAGTAATCAGGCCTGCTTGCTGCTGATAAAACCACTCTGAATGCTAGCAGCCTTCTTTGTGTGATGACTCAATTATTCCAGAAGTGCCTCATCAAATCTGCCCCATCAGCTGGGCTAATAAATAAGGAGAAGAAACTGGCCCCCCAAAGCAAATTATAAATCCATTTGCATTAACTATTTCGCTGGTCCATGATCTAGGCAGAAATAAGCATGGCAGATTGTGTTAAGCTTATTTGAATATGTTTATAATATTTGCAGCATGCAACTTTTTTTCCCCACAAGGTGTTGGAATTATCAGTCATGAATGGCATCAAAATGCAGTTATGTTAATTACAGCAAAGCTTTACTATTTTTGAGGGCTATTTTGTTACTTAAATCAGGTAAAAGTTAAATCATCTTAAAGGAAGAAATATAGGTCTTGCATAAGTTATTAGAATTGCTTCAGAGTTTAGGGACAAGACAGAGGCTGGAAGGACCATAACACAGTGGAAACCAGAAGTTATTTTGATACTCTGTATGACTTCACAAATCTGCAGAACAACAATTGCCCGTTCAGGGAGCTGGTAAAAGCTGTGGTAGCCCTCCTTGCTCTTAGAATTTCTTAGAAGATTCCACAGGCCAGGGAATTCCAAAAGCTAGACAAACCAGTGAAAAACCACTTAAACCTATGAATAAAATTTAGTACATTATTTGAAAAAAAAATCTCACTTTATTTTTCCTCTAAAATGATGGATCATTCCGACTCACGAGAAACTTTGTTCATATTTGAATTTCAGTAGTCACTCAGGGAATCAAAAAAGTATTAAAAGTGGATCCTGAAAAGCAATTTGATGGCTAATATCAAAGAAGTCATCCTGTTGAATATATAGTGATTTAAAATCTGAAACATCTTTCCCAAGCATAAGTGATCCCACTGACCTACTTTTGATGCTTTTCCTGCAGGGTGGCTCCAGTTTTTGGAAGATCTTTTTTTTTTTTCCTACTCCTACTGTGATCAGTCCCTTAATTATGGGCTGGAGGTTGAAGCAAAGCTTGTGGCCAATAAACAGTATTTTCTTTGCCTAAGATGCCTTAAATGAAACTCAATACTCTTTGTTTGTTCTAGCCAACAGAGCGTATTCTGTTTTATCAACCTGGAGAGCTAAGCAGAAAAAAGTCATTTCCAACAGCATAAATATTAAGTAGCAGTAAGCTTACAAAAATTTTGTGCATTCGTTTCTAAATATACAATCTATTGCTGTGATAGGAAAAAAACCCCAACTCTATAGCTCATTGGTTAGAAACACAAAATGAGTGGCTTATATTTTCAATAGAAATTTTGTGGAGCAAAATTAAAAGTGGAAAACCAAAGAATTCCATCATTTTCCCAAGGCATGTGTGTTTACCAGTATATAATTTAATATTGCATTATACAAATTTAGACAATAAAAATTACACTGATTAATACACAAATCTAGAAACTTAAGCCATTTTTGAGGATTTGTTTCATTATTCAAAAAAATTAAACGGGATTGTATAATCCCCCTTTTCATTTTTTTTTTTTTTTTTTGCTGAGGAATAATTGGGGAAATATTGAAGTTAGAATAGTGATTAAGAGATTAAAACTGTTGAAAGTTGAAGCAACAGGGCCTCAAGGGATAGCAATGTTAAAGTAAATATGCCGACATTGTTGTGTTTCCTTGTAAAGAACTAAACAAATCTAAAGGTGGTCTTTGGAGGCTGTATTAGCATGGGAAACTTCTGCGAGAAGCATCATGCAATTCTTGCCTCCCTAGGCAGAAGGGGCTGGTTTTATTGGTAGGGAAACTTCCTACGGAAATCGGTGGTGGTGGTGATGACCTTGTAGAAGTTATGTTACGAGAAAGAAATGGTATCTGCTTTTCATATTAAACTTATTTTCCCTATCACAAAACTTTTAACTTTGTCTTCAGATTGGAGAATTTTATATATATCTCACATCCTTTTTTAAGTATAAATAAACCTGTGGTTCTCCAGTTTGGGAGTGTGGTTGACATGTGTGTCATACCACATTAGATCCTTCATTCCACAAAAGTAAAATAGAATCTGCTACATTTGTTTATTTATTTATTTTAAATAACAGGGCAGATTCATTCCATTATTTGGAGGTTTGGAGAAGTGTCTTTTTCGGAAGCAGGTGTTCTTCAATGAAGCAGCTATGAAGGACGAGGGTCCCTAATTATTGGCAGCTAGAAAGACAGATGCGTGGAATGCGTGGGATGACTTTGTGTAACAAGCAAAGCCAAGTCACCATGAGAGAGTGCATACCTCTCAGGTTACTAATGCCTTCAAGGCTATAGAGGTTCATTTTTAAGGTTGTCACACCAAGAAACATGTGAACTTCAGAGCAAATGTGTTTATTCTAGCAAATGGAGGGTGGAACTAACTTTGCTGCAACTCCTGGGATCATGGTCAAGTTTCCTAGTTTTAGGGTAATCATTTTTAAAATGTGTATTTCCCAATGATATTTTATTCAGCCCTTAAATTTTTATAAAATGATTAAAGATCATCAGCGAGAAACTGAAAGAGTGTCCGTGAGTAAAGTGGGATTTTAAAAACGTCTCCTTGGGCTCATCAGCACGTCCACTCGAAGGGGAGAAGGGCCTGTGGGTGTCTGCCAAGGGTGGGCTTCCACAGAGCAGGTGGGCGGTGTTCCTGGAGGCAGACGTGTGCGATGAGGGTGCCTGGAGGGCCTCTGTGTCGAGTTGCGTCTTGGTGTGGTTCGATTTCGTGAGCCCTCGCGTGTCAAATCATATTCCTAAACTTGTATTTTCTCAGCACCCCCTGCGCACTTCTCCGAGCCGATCTCAGCTGTGCTGCCTCACTCTGTCCCCAGGGAATGGAGCCGCAGCAGATGGGGTTAGGGCAGAGGCCTGACGCATCTGACAGCAAACGGCCTGGTCGTTTGAGTGGAAGCTGTGAGCGTCAGGAAGCGCCTTTCCCCCAGAGATCCAACTAACCACTGAAGAAAGTTGAAAATGAGCCCTTTGAGGAACGCTATTAAAAGTAGTAAAAAATTGCAATTGTGCAGGCGATGGGCTGCTGTGTGCTTATTCGGATGCTAATGAGCTTGACATTAGGGAACTCAGAGGCTTTACAGCTACTCCCTTATGCGATTCAGTTCTTTATTGGCAATCTTTGAGAAAATAAATGGAAAATGTATTGCTAATAAATACATAACACGATAGGGTATTAGACAAAAAGCCATTACTTTCAGGGTTTAGAAAGAGCTTTGTTCACTAGTGTGACTGTTTTCCAGGATCTTTTGTTTTAGGTTAGTGTATGGCAAACAAAGGCGAACAGGCAGGTGGAAAGCTCCAGAACTCTTTCTGAGCTGAGGGTGCAGGAGAATGGGCCAAAAACATTTGGAGAGAAAGCCTTTTTTTTTTTAAAGTTGCAAGCAGAAACTAAGAATTCCCAAGCCCCTGTGCTACTTTTCAATTCTTACGCCACGTGCAGCAATCTGCTCTGGTGCATGAGAGAGTTTTCTCCTCGTTTTCCCCCAGGAACTGCAATTGCTGACCTGAGTTGACGAAGCATCTGCTTCAAGTCTGGTCAAAGCCTACGAGTAACACCGACATCTATGGTCAAGAGGCTGGGCACTCCAAAATACTGCAAAGGGTAGAAGGCTGGACGGCAGAGGTCTTCTCAAGGAAGGTTGGTGACTTGTGTTTTAAAACAGCAAAACTTCCAGCTATGAAGATTTTAAGCAGACGGTATCTGTATGTGTGGCTATAAGTAGGCCCTTCCTAGAATCTTAACTGCAGAACATCGTATTTCAAAGTTTTCTCTCAAGGATCAAATGGCCTCATGAGAACAGACTCTATTTTCATCCCTGGGGCCAAATAAAGTGTATGTAGCTCTGTGTATTGTAACCAATGACAGAGTTGTCCAAGGCAAATGTTTCCTTAGGAAGCAAGCTAAACCACTAGCCAAAGATTAACAGCAGCTGGTGGTGACCTCATTAGGAAGCTCTCTCAATAACAGAAGGATACATTTGGTCTTTTCTGACTTCTTGAATATAATGCATTCCAAATCTCGTCAGAAACTTTTTCATTCTGGTGGATGGAAGTAAAAACAGTAGCAATATAGGACTGGAGGAGGTACCTTAGTGATAGAGCGTTTTCCTAACATGGAGAAGTCTCTGGGTTCAGTCCCAGCAAGACTAAACCAACCAACAAACAAATACAAGGGGCTGGGGATGGAGCTCAGTGCTAGAGCACCTGCCTAGCATGTGGGTTTGATCCCCAAATCTCTGACAATGATGATGGAGAGGAGTGATTGGGAGTCCTTCCCTCAATTGTTTGACTAAATTGAATATGAAAGAGAGAAACAGAAGAAGGGAGTGAGAGACAGAGGGAAAAAAGGAAACACATAGAGAGGCAGAAACACATGGGTATTAATTTGGTTTACTTAAAAAATATAAAACTTTTTTCTTGTATGAAATGTAGAATGTTTCATTTCTATTTGTACCATATTCCAACCAAATTATAGGTAAAAACATCAATCCAGTGTTCGTTGTCCATTTCAGGTCTTGCTTTTGCTATTCTATTTCTTTTCTTCCAGCCTGATATGTGTTTCTGCTTTTGGTTCTCGTCCTAAAAGAATGAGTTTCAGAATTTGTGACTACAGTGGACGAAGACTTTTTGTCCCTCTGGTGGAGCAGGGCGAACTGAGTTGGTGTACAAGTTACCAGGAGAAAGAGAGTAGTAGGGACAGTCTTTTAACATAGAAAGAAATGAATTCAAAGAATTTCTATAAAGGCTCTTGTGCTCCATCTCTATGAATTTGTTTTTAAATTTTATTGTTAGTGCTGAATTTGGAATTGTGACTTTTGTCTGAAATGCAACCAATTTAATATTTTTAAATACTAAAAATGTGAAGTTCCATAGCCTGTAAATCCTGTCACATGTTGGTTGGTATGTGTTACTTGTTCATATGTGTTTGTCCTATAAGAGAGATTCATTGTTAAAATAGTTTTGGAAATCCAATTTGAATTCATTTGTATTAGAAATCTATTTGCTTAAAGCAGGTGTGTCCAACCTTCGGCCTTATAGGGAGTATAGGTGCTCTGTTTTATTTAATGTTGAAATGAAAAAAGAAATTTCATATATATGTACATTACTTAGCTAGTTAACTATATTATGCCTAAGACATATGGCCCAAGACAGGTCCTGTTCACTCAAAAAGGGGGGAGGGCCTGACAAAAAAATCAGATTGGACACCCCTGACTTAACGATTAAGAACAAATAAGTAAGGTATTTTAAAAGCATGACTTGAAAAGTTTGTGGATGACTTTAAAATTCCTATGGCCACTGAAAAGTTGGAAAAAGAAAAGAAACTTTGGTGTTGTTGAGAAAAAAGTCTACTAAAATAATATATGCTTACATGAAGGAATTTTTCTAATACGTATTTTGCAATAGATGCATTTCAAAATTTCAGCAAGAAAAAAATGCAAAGACCTTAGTAATGTATTACTTACCCTAACAGAGCATATTAAAACATACAAAAAAATCTCCTGAAACATACAACTGGCAATTTTCCCCTAATGTCACAAAGCGGTGACTCTGAGGCCGTGGTACGGCAACTAATAGAAATCCTTGGCACGTGTTGGTTACCTAAGGGAATAAATAGAACTATTTGCTGGAGTCGTTTGGCAAAAGGACACAAACATATGGCTTTGGTTTATAATCAGCATTGCCAGTTGTACAAAGTTACAGGATGGAGTCTACAGTAGCAGGGACAGCTCAAAAATCAGGAGGAAGAATCAAAATACATTATCCTCCCCATAATCACTCAACTGTATCTCAGGTCTGAGATTTCTTTCACGGCTGTGCATTTCTCAGAGATTCTAGAAAATTCCCTTGGAAAATCATCCACCTTTGGGTAATATGCATGTCTACGACCCTCAGGTACAACTCTTTAACAGAGAACAGTTTTTAATCTTAGAGTGGGCTAAATCTGCTTTTCCCCTTAAAGCTCGGTATTTATGGGGGAGAAGAGGAACTGGGGGGGGGGGCAAGGAGAAACATCATTAATTCTTCAACTTTAAATACAAAATTTAAAAAAACACAGTAAGATACACAGAGGAGAAGAGTGCTAAAATTAGAAATTGGATGCTGCAAACAAAGAATGGAAAATTCAGAAAATTGCATTTCATCCTGAGTGGTGTAAAATTTTTCTGTTAGATTTTAGATTTTTTATAAAAAGTTTACTTTTTGATATGCTGTCATCCTTCCAAAATAATTAATTAATGTACGAAATGAAGACTACAAAAGTAAAAAGAAAATAAGGAAAGCCAAACTTCCTAGTTCAGCATTCTTCTCCGTATGTCCGCATTCTCCTTTACTTAATATTGCAGCTCCTTACCCCATCGGGTTCTTTGTGCAACAGGTAAACCTCTTTGCTGCCATTTTGGGCTGACCTGCAGCTCTGTTTAGAACAAATTGAGGCCAGTGTCATCAAAGAAAGGCCACTCGGTGGTGGACTCTTTGTTCCTCAATCTGGACAAGTTTCATTCTCTAGTTATACCACTTTCTGGACTTCAGCTCTTTGTAACTTCCAAAGTTTCTCTTTGTTAGTTTTTTAAATTCAGTTTTTAAAAGGAAATGTTCCCAGAGAATAAAGGGTTCCTCCCGGAGAGGACCCCAAGAGCTTTCCTCAGCAGGCACAGAACTTCCCCTTGCAGCATCAGAATCCAAAGGACACCTCACAAAAATAATGTAACACAACATATAAAACCACATGGCCAGTTCCAGTGTCTCAGGAGAAGAGCACAGTAGTAAGAGGTTAAGAGGAAATTTCTACAAGCTGAAAATCTGCAGAACTTCTCAGCTTAGGATTCCCTGCAGGAGACACCAACTATACAATATTAATTGTATAAAGATTTTCAGTGAATGCTCTTAATTATTATCACTTTGATTAAGATACTCAGGGTTACTTATAATTATATTGTACAAGTAAATGTTGAAGTTGGTGTGTTTAGTCTGTCAAAAGGCAAAAGCTCAACTTTCTTACTCAGAGGTTTGTTCTATCCAACTGGTAATTACCTATTTCCTTGGAGAGTATGGATTGTATGTATGTGTATGTGTATGTATGTGCGTATCTTATTGCTATTTAGGTTAAAGCAGGATTTGGAATAAATAAAAGTAAAAGGAAGCTAAATCTTCCCATATAGCAGCAAGTGGTTGTATGAATAAAGGCAAAATTGAGTTTATGAGTTCTGTGCATTACTCCTGGATTCTCTCCCTCCCACAAAGAAGCAATTCTGGGACTTTCTCTTTAGCGCAAAAGAAGGTACCAGATAAGTACCCTGGGGTCATATGAAAGAGATCTCAGTGTTGTCCTGACACAAGCTCCAGAGAAGAGATGGTCTGGTATGAGTAACATGGAAATCACTTTGTATGTCTGTCTGTGTATAGGTTTGTAAGTATACGAGATGTACAATGGGAGTTTTCCAAATGCAAATTAATGGTTAAATTTTATTCTGCGGTCATTTTTCTTCTTTCTTAAATATCTATATTATATCTCTATCTTAAATATTTCTATTTCTGTTTCTTTCACGTTCACATTTTTCCTTCAAGTTTTGTCCCTTGCCTACTTTTTTATTTTAGAAATTTCTTTCTCTCTTGTTATTGCCCCCCACCCCCCTTTTAAGGAGTTTCTTTTTCTCTTGCTATTTCTCGTTGTACTTACTCATTTCCCTAGAAAACTAGAGTTTTTATATAGTTTTCCTCATGGCTTTATTATAAACTAGCTACTTATATTATATATAAGATAGCCATGTTTATAAGTTAAACAGAACTTTTTAAAGTAGTTTTTAATCAGGAAGAATAAAAGTGACAACGTTTCTCTTTAGTATTCTTACACCATAAAATGAGATGTAGTAAAACCCTAAGAAATCTGGAGAAGGATAAGTATTTTTAAAAAATAAATTTGCTGGGTTTTGAGACAAGAAGTAGCTTAGTAAGTTTTACAAAGTTAACTACAATTTTTTCCAGTAATATATGGGGCCTTAGCCATAAAGATAATTGTGTCCTTTTCCAAATAATAAAGATCCAACAAGAAGTGGAATCTTCAAGATTACAGTGTGTTATTCAGATCATTTTTTCTTGAATCATACTTTAATCATGTGCCTCTTCTAGAGTTCCATGAGAATTTAAGAGCCTGATAATCTACCCCACCCAGACCTGAAGATATGCACAGAGGTAGACCCATGACCTGAAAACCTCCGGTGACCCATGACCTCAAAATCTCTAGTGACCCATGAGCTGAACACGTATAGTGACCCGTGTCCTGAACAAGGAACCCAATTGAATTTGAGGCATAATTTTGTGAAATTAAGTCTTCCCAGTGGCAATTTTTTGAAGTCCATGAAAATAATCTAACTGAAGAATACTTCGAAGTTTTTTCTCCTATTGCACAGCTCTAGAACACAAGGAATGGCTGTGGGTCGGGTTTCATTGTTATTTATCACTGGCAACACCCTCTGCCCACAAAGACATGGCTTCAAATTGAGGAGGATGATGAGAGGGAACCATCTCCACCCTAGGAAGAAAAACTCCACCCTAGGAAGAAAATCCCATGTACTCTCGGTTTCTGATGCTCTTGTTCCCCACTGTGACCGTGCTGCAAGATGTGGAGAGACACTGAACTTAGGAACGACGGTTATGTTCTGTGTGTGCAGTGAACAAGGGAGATGAAATAATGACTGGTGTTATACGGCCTTGATCAGTGTCAATTGTACAGCTTAGGCCACAACTAAATCCGAAAACTTAGTTTTACCAACGAGTTATCCACTTTTAAAAGTGCATATAGGGTGCACGTACTACACCATAAGAGAACAATAGCTCAACGAAGACAATTATGACGCCAGCAATCCAGGCACAGTCAAGCAGAGGCCTATGAATATTTATGTGCCCCTTCCATTGACTTTAATGGGGAGGGGGGGAGCTGCACAGGATGGCAACAAGACCGAACCCCTTAGAGAGCTGAATGGCAGAGTAGAATTCAGTTTAGAGCAGTTAGAAAGAAGGTTTCGTATAAGTATGTTTCTGAAACGTTCCTGAGATGTTGGTGCTCTTGGCATGTGTGTTTCAGTTTTGATAAAGAAGCTTAGAGAGTTCAACCTTCCCTTTCCTTTGGGAGGATTTTTTTTTTTAAAGAATAACTGAGGAAAGTTAATAGCACCCATGCGACAGGATAATAGCCTCTGGTTGTGGGAATGCTGTCCCAGGGGAGAAGAGTTCTTATACATATTTGACAGGTGTTACCTTTTTAAACCCTCACTTGCTACCACTGAGCTCTCCTAATCTAGTTATTCATGTGGCACACAGAGAGTGTTGGTATGAGGTGAGCCACCTTGTACACACCAGGGCCACTCCTGGGACGAGTGGGATTTCACAACATAGTGTGCACCATCCTGAGTAAACCAGGTTATCACAATTTCAGGCAGGGTTAAATCTGTCATAAACTCCTTTTTTTGTAAGAAGAGAAATTCTACAAGAAAAAATTACCTCTGCTTTATTATTGTTTTCTCTCATTGTGCACTTTTAAAATATTCATAACAATGAACCATTTTATTTAGGCTAAAGCAACTGCTGTTCACCCTAAGCAGTATACACTTTTTTGTTTCCTAATTTAAAAAAACAGTTCGGCTATTGGTATAGTGTTTATTATGAAGCAGTGACAAAAGAGTTCTGGTGGTTTTAATAGTTTTAGCTTACAAGAGCTGTCGTTAATTTTGTCTGTAGTGTTGCAGGTGAAAAAATGCACAATGGATAAATAGTCTATATTGGTTTAACTGAACATAATATATAGTGTGTTCTGGAGTTGTTTGTCTCAATAGACTATAGTAATCAAAAGTAATGAACCTATTATGTGCAGGACCTTGGAGAGCGTCGAATGGCAGTAAAAGTGTGGCACATAAAAGGTTTATTAAAGGAAATTAAAGTCCATCATTGCCACACCTGCTCCCCTATTATAAGTCCATGGCAGGTCAGCGCCTTCAATCACAAGCTAGCCTCTGAGAGCAGAGACGCTGCTCGCATTGCCGAGGCAGTCCCACTGCCTCCCTGCCCTGTCAGGATTTAAGGATGGGAGCCACGGAGCGCGCCTTCTGTCTGCCTCTGATTTTCAACAAACCAACTTATTAGCATTTAAGAATTCTTTTTGACAATGTGCAAAAGTGAATTACACTAGGAGATGGTTAGCAGATCCTAGTGAAATACACGGATGTTGTCAGATCAATGAAAATAAGAGGCCTCAAAAGTCTTTGGGTCCATTTGGTAATTTATTTGGTTATGTTTAAAATTTTTAGTCATGATGAGATTTGATACTGACGTGTACATCACTAAGATTTCATCTTCCTTATTTAATTGAATAGTTATAATCTTTTTTTGGGGGGGGTTGTAAGTAAATGTAGGTCACTGTTGACGGTCAAAATTTCCCATGGTAATTTCAGGGGACATTAGAATGGTTTGACTTCACGCTACCTTTTCAGATGGGCAGTCATTTTTCCTGACTTGGAGGTATGTATCAGAAAGGTCTAGAAATACAAAGGAATTGAATTTTAGTAAATCAGCTTGAAATCTTTGCATTGGCATAAGAGATTCCATTCCTTTAAGAGCACTGTTGATCTGACATTCCTTTATCTTTATAACACCAGAAGCATTTGAATCACAAGCAAACACTTGTGGACAAGGACATCTGCCTTCTTGTTGCTGTTCTCTCTGATTTTCGGCCTCTATAGATGTGTCTTTAAAGTACTGGAATGCGAGGGCAGCCAGAGTTAGGTCCTCTTGGAGCCCGAATGCGATGTAAGCGCACAGGAGGCACCTCTGGTTTTTCATGCTGACCTTCAGAACTTCTGATTACATGTTTTCGCATTTTGGACAATGGCAAAGGACTGATCTCAGGACTTTGTGCTCACATTACAGATGGATGCAGAGGCTGAAGATAAAACACTACGTACTCGCTCGAAAGGAACGGAGGGTGAGTTAGGAAACAGGCTCCATGACACTATGCCTACCAAACCATAAAATATAGGAGTGCCGGGGATCTGTCCCTAGCATGTAGTTGGCATGGTTGCAACTTCCTTGGGGCTTCTTTGATTCAAATCAAGCCAGAACATTGACTACTTTCATTAAGAGGAAAAATACTGGCCACCAAGAATTACGGGAATCCAGAAAGCCCAAATGATGTATAATCCTGATTTTTCCAACCACAAGTAAATTTGAACATCATGCATAACATCCTAAGGTTCAGTAAGGGAGGAATATTTCATGGAGATCTTCAGATTATGGAAGTGACCTCTAATGGCCAAGGGAAAAGACTGAATTATCCGTTTATTGCAAAAGCTGGTTTCGATTTTTATGTTATCTGGTTTAGTGGCTCCCAATCTATATTTAGTTCAAGTGAAATGATGATGTTTGTTTTTTGACTATCCCTGCTGGGGATTTCCGGCAGCTCTGCAAAGTAACGTTTGGAAGGTTTAACTTGCTGGTTATCTCTCTCTCTTTGTAACCAACAGATGGTAATGTAATATTGAAATATAAACAGGCCCTTGATGATCTAAACATCTGGAAAACAGGATTGACTGGCAATAGCACCCCTTAAGGAAAATAACTTTTATTATAATTAGCTATATTTTTGTGACCCTTAATCCTAAGTGGAAAACTGTAGGTTCGCCTTGGCTCTGAATGTACTCTGGATGGCTCTTTCTTTGGGGGCTGTCTTGCTGAGGACAAGCTGAGTCCTGGCTGCCATCTTATATTCCATATGAGGGTGTTGAGATTTACAGTTGAAAGCAGGTAGTCAAATGGAGCACTTTTGTTACTGCATGTTTGCACAGATAGTTAAACAAAGTGTAGGATCCCCACATTTTTAATGCGTTAGTGGGAGTGTCCAAGCAGCAACCTGCCTATTTTTTGCCCTTGATTTTTTAATGTTGTAATGAATAATTTTTGAGAGGAAGTCTTAGAAGTTATACACAGCATATTGACTATATTATATATTTTATATGTGGACAAAAGAAGTTGCTATTCACGCATAAAATTAAGGATAAAGTAAAACAGCAGGCTGCAGTTTGGATGATTTTTCTCTTATTCATTTTTAGTTAAAATGTGACCAAAGGTCGTTATTAAGCCTGGTACTCAAAATATAGAACAATGTTATATACATGATACGATACATTTCTCTACCAAAATAAGTTTTACTCTGCATTATTTTCCGGGTTTAACTTATAGTACTCTTAATCATACTTTTTTTGATTTTTTTTTTTTTTTGAGTAAGGTCTTGTTGCATAGTCCAGGCTGGTCTTGAATCCACTATATACACCAGGTTGGCCTTGACCTCAATCCTCCTGTGTCAGGCTTCCAAGTGCTGGGATTATAACACCCAGGTAGTAGGTGGTACTGGAGAGTAGAACCTGAAACCCAATGCTTCATAGGCAACCAATGTAATCACTGAGCTATGTTCAGACCCTTGCTTTTTTTTTTTTTTTTTTTTTTTGAGTCAGAGTTTTCTTGTGTAGTCCACACTAGCCTTGAATTTGCCATGTAGCTAAGGCTGGCCTCCTGCTCAGTCTCTTGAGGGCTGGGATTACAAGCATTCACTGGCACATTCAGCTTTAAAGTAATCACATTCTGTAGTCTCATATTTTGATGTAATAGTTCTGGACAATAAATTTTCATTTTTTGTGCAGCAGACTGCTCAATAGAATGCAAATTGAAGGAAAAGCATTTGCTTCATTATTTATAAGCTCACACCTGCCACACCTCTCAAGAGTCTAGAGATTGTTTTTGGATTCTTGGGTCTCTTATTTTGATGTCTTAAGGCACACTACTGTATCATACTTTCACGACATGGGGCTCTTAATTTGCAATTTCTTTTTGGACTTCGAATTCTTTTGGCACATGCACACACACTCTTCAATAGAGCCAAACTGTTCTAGAAGAGAAGCGGCTGCGTCTCGTGAAGCGTGAGTAATCTTGAAAACCACCTGTTGTCATCCTCCATATGCTGCTTATCCTCGGTGCAGGCAGGTATTTATAAACATGAGCTCCTTTAGTTCCCAACCTTTCAGTCAGAAAGACCAAGGCTCTTCCTGTTTTTGAAAAGCTCCTCATTTAAAAAATGTTTATGTGGACGTAGCTGAAGCCTTTTCCTTGTGTGTGTGTGTGTGTGTGTGTGTGTGTGTGTGTGTGTGTGTGAGCACGCGCATGCGCGCGCGCAGGAAGTTTAGGAAATAAATTATTGGGCTATGTTTATTTATTAAAGTCTTCTCAGTTGCATTTGAGAGTTCATTTAGTGTCATTAAAATGTAACCTTAGGGCATGGGTGTGTATTTCAGTGCTAAGACAGTGGCCTAGCATGCATGAGGCCCTGGGTTTGATCCTGAGCACTGCACAAAGAAAAATAAAATAGTGGAATTCTCTTCAATAATTTCTTATTACAATATAATTTCCTTTTGAATATTTTCCTATTAAGATAAGTGTTATTAAAAAGTTAATTCAAGTCTTTTGTGTTCCTGTAATATTTCGATGCACCTCCAAGTTACGTACTTGGAAAGTCTAATCTGTGACTGTGAGACCCCAGGACACTGAACCCAGAGTGCCCTCTTGTCCCAGAGTCCCTCTGGTAGAAGCCAGCTGGGATCTGTACTAACCACTTTTTGGTTATTGTCTCTAGGTGGGTGACAAGTTTCATGGATTCGGTTATGTAACTGATTGAGTCTTCTTTTTTTGTCCACAGTGCCAATGGATTCTCTAATTCAGGAGCTCAGGTAAGAACTGCACTCTCTTACTTTTTTCTCATATTGATTAGCTCAAATATTAGGATGATTTGAATTTTTCAAGCCTCAGAATTCTTGTTTTATCAATAGCATAAGGAATAAGCCAAGGGGCTTATTTCATCTAGACTCTGTCTACACATCAAAGAAACAGAAAAGGGGACCAGCCACACTGACAATGGATTCAGAGCAATGTCATCTAATGTTCTGGTAACAAAACACAGCAACATTTTGCTGGACTGTGAGGAATTTCCCACTGTTCTTTGTGAAGTCTTTGCTACCACACACTTTCTGTGCATTGTGTGTAACTGGAGTTTGCAGTGAACTGAACCATCAGCCCTGACTAACGGATCACCCAGATTCTAAGTCATCCACTTTTGGCTTTAAATAATTAGATAACCACATCAGTAAAACACACTATTTTTTAACTTATATGTTAGAAGATAATGTAGCAAACAGATTTTTTGAGTGGGTCTGTGCATGTCCGCTAACATAAATTCTACCTCACAACATATATTTTATGTAAAAAAATTAATTAGGTTTTCTTTCACAGAGTCTTTCAAGGTATGCTGTTTTTAAAGGATACATTTTAAAAAAAGAAATAGATACCTAGGGTTAGGATACATTTCTATCAGGAAAAAGATGATCCCCTTGCCTACTAAATTTACTATTTAGTTCACCTTTCTAAAGATAGCAGTAGTCTATATATGGCCTTCAAGGAAATGTTTGAAAAATGATGAATGTGTAACTGCATCTGGTACACTTGTATTTGGAAAGTGTGCCCCTACAGTTTTCATCGTTCCTTTCCCAGGTGACTGTGCTCCAGATTCCAGGAGCAAGAGCTACCTCGCTCCTGTCCCTGTTACCTGTCACTCATTCAGGTTCTGTCCCCGCTTAGCCTCCTATGTAGTGGGAACGCCTACCCATTAGAAGTTATGCTGATACACTTCTGTGTCAAACCTTACTAGGAGGGAATTTATGACATTGCCTGGGTGTCAATATCATAATTAAATTTTCAACTTTAAGTACTTTGGTAAGAGCAAGACATATAGGACGTCCACACATTTTGGGCTGGATTAAACTATTGAACAGCTCGGCCCATTTAAATTCTTGTTTTAATTCTTCTGTTGTCATATAAAATTCCTGTCTCTTTGAAGAACATATGTCCCCTGTAGAAGAATCAACGGAGGTTTGAGGTGATTAGGTAAATATTCAAGTTACATCAACTGTTTGCAAGATCCAGGCTGGTGTCCTGGTTGTTGGTGACAGCCACGCGTTCACGACCACATGTCTGGCTCACCTGTGGCAGAAACTGTTAGGAATTCAGGGAATCAGACCCGTCAGAGGGGAGAGAGACTTTTTAAAAAGTGATGTATAACTTAAAAAAACAAATTTTAAGGAAATAAGATGTGTGCATTGACCTAAGGAGAAATACGTGATTCAGAGAGAAGGAAGAAATTAAGGGAGAGAAACAAATAACTGGGAAAATATTTAACGTAACCTTTGTAGATAAATGGAAATTACTAGTTCAGCAGGTTATTAGTGTTAAGGAAGCTAACATTCATTGAGTCTTCCGTGTCAGATATTCTTGAGCTTTCTTGATCAGTGGATTATCTCATTTAATTCCTGCTATCACTTTATACTGGAGAAAGTGACTGTTCCAATTTTCAGAGGAATAAATGAAAATAGTTTATATAAATAGCCCAAGGCTTTATAACTAGTAAGTAATCCAAATTCTAACTCACAGGACAGCTTATCAATCACCAGGCTGTGCTTTCTGTCCTCCACAGCTCATTGTGGTTGGAGTATAAATCAAAAAGAAGTATGTCATTGCTCAACTCCTCAGGCAGATAGATTGTCAAAGTTCTACATTTTGAACTCCTTATTGGTCACCTTTCAACAGCCTACTTTGCTAAAAATGCTTATATAAACAACATATTTTATTTAAAAATGTTTCCTCTTTTCCTAATTATCTAAAATTATTTTGCTAAATTTTTTGTTTAAGTAGTTAATAGAACAGTTCAGAAAAATGGTGATAATTGTTGGAATAAATTCACAAATTTTCCTGTTCTTTTTTTAAAATAAGAACCAGTTTATAGGAGTTGCTAACTGATCATTTAAAATTTTCTGATTATTTCTGTTTAACAGAATGGCTGTGCTTTGACTGCATGGGTGCCGACCTTCTTAAGTGGTTTAAGTTGGCCCAGTCGTAGGCCCTAATTAACATCCTCTATACATTATAAGGAGACAGTACTTTTCTATACAAAAACTTACATTTTTACTGTGTCTTAAGGGTTTTTTTTTTTGGTGCAACTTTCATATGAATTCATCCATTCTCTTCAACTGCCATTGCAATTTACTACAAATTTATATATATTTTTTGTCACCCAGAATCACAACCTTGTGCCTGGATTCTGAGTATCCTTAGGAAATGTGGTATATTTCTTGTGATGTGAAAGTTCTGGCTGTTTTGTGGAGAACATTGGCAACTTTATTTATCCCTTTTTAGAATGCATTGGGCATGTTATTGCTGCCCAAGAGACTACTTACAAAAATACTAATACAAATGAAGCTAATTTAAATATACTATATATTGTTCATGGCACTAATAAAAATTGATACTGACATTCTCATCTTCTTATTGTACTCCTTGTCAGCTACTATCATCACCATTAAAAAAGCAATTTATAACCAGCAGCCACCTTTAATCATATTTCTTATTAGCATTTCCCGTCTCCCCTAGCACCATTCAGGTTACAGGTGGCGTGCAGAAAGCTCGCCGTGTCTTTCTAAATCATGACCGCTGCATTGTCTCTGCTCTTTTCTGTTATTACTATTATCCTTAATCTGTGCCTCATGCTATTGCATTTACTAATATTGGTAATTGTCTCATGCGTTGGCAAAGTGTTTCACGCCAGTCCAGCCCCCTTCCTCTAATTAGGAAAATATATTCTGGCCTCTGAAATGGCTTTCCTATGTGGGTCCTTGGAGAAACAAATGAATTCGAGGCTTTTAAGTACATTAGAGCTGCCCCATTGTGGTTTATGCTGTTTCCCAATTTATTGGCTTAAGTTTTTTAATACAAATTTTAATTCTGATGTCTCCTTTTATTTTATTTCATTTCTTTTTTACTTCATTCAAAATCCCACAGTTTGACACTTTCTTGTAAATATTAAGCTAAATATTGTAGAGTTCCCTAATCAGTAAGTTACAATTTCAATGATAATATTTTATTGATGTGCTCAATGGCTTTCAGATACAGATGACTTTTTTCCTTCTGTCTTTTTTAATTTGTTTCAGTCTTTTATTAGATATTTTAATATTTAGTGGCTTACTTCCCAGTTTTTGTAAGCATAGTATTTTTTGTAATAGTCATTATTTCAGCAGCACTTACCTATTGCACAAAAACTTTCAGAGATGACAAAGAAAAAAATTGATTTTTAATAGTGTGCCATGAATCTACCATGAATTCAGATAAAAGAATAGAACATTTTCTGCTTTCATTGCTGTCATTTCCAAATGCAAGGTGCAGTACATGCGTATGTAATAGCATGTAATAGCATAACTGCTGTATTCATGTGGTCATCCATCTTTCTAAATATTATGGCCAAATGTCTAAATTAGAACCCAAGAAACTGACACTGGAGGAAACTTCATTTTGTGTATAATCCACTCTGCAAGAAGCCAAAGTGACGACTGCAGCAAGTGACAGTCTGGATTTACTTTAGAAGGGTAGCATCCAGGTGGCTGGGTCACCCCCTTCCCCTTCCTCCGGGCCCTGCCACCCCCCATCCTCACCCTTGAAGTAACCAGGAGGCCCTGTGCTCACAGGTGACCTGGAGGCCTGACCCTGCAGGAGCACCCCAGGGAGGCTATTATGTTTCCAGTACTGGACTCACTACCATAGAAAAGCATCTTCAACACAGCAGGGAAACTCTTGACAAGGATGAAAAAAATCCGGTTTGTTGCTAATTAAGAAAACAAGCTGTTCTTCTATCGTTTGTATGTTTATGTTCTCATAGCTTCGTGCATCACTCAGCATTGAATTTGCTACTGCTGAGCCTTAGGTGGGTGCATACTAAACACGTTGTTGAAATAATGTCTAATGAGAGACACATAGCAAGCCTACATGGCAGTCAGGACATGTGACGCTATCTGCATTGAACTCATGACCTGAGTTCAGGGAAGGTGCTTTATTTTCTTTATCTTTTTCCCTGTCCTCAAAGATTAAAGATATCCATGGCCTCTGTCAACCATTTGGTCATAGAAGGAGAGCTCCTAAAGCTCTAATATCTCCAGAACTCAGATTTGGGGACAAATACCACCACTGCAGGCTGCGCATCAGAGACTACTTATGCCATTGTTGGGAGATTTTTCAGAAATAGTATTCCTATCCACTGAGTTTTCTAATATAAATTGTTATGTGGCAGAATTTGCCACAGTGATGAACAGCTCCAAGTAAATAAATAGGTAGGTAGGTAGATAACAGATAAGGGATTGAACCTCATGCTTTCTCACTAAGCTACATCCCCAAACCAATTTTTAAGGTTTAGTTGTTTATATACATTTTGAGACCGGGCCTTGCTAAATTGCTGGGTTGCTCAAGCTGGTCTCAAACTAGAGATCCTCCTGTGTCAGTCTCCCAGAGTGCTGGGATTTCAAGTTTGTGTCACTGGGCCCCACTATATCCTATGATGCTTGTCGAAAATGCAGCTTCTGCACCAAAGTAATATTAGGTGTTGAAACACAAGAAACTAAAACACACTGGAGGTAACACGAAGTGCTACAGACAGTGAGTGAAAGATCCTGTATTACCATCACTGGAGGTGGCACCTCAGAGTGCTGCAGGCAGTAAGGGAAAGAGATCACCTGCAAGTTGTGGCTCAGAGGAGACCCTGCAGTTGTTCACCTCAGATCAGCAGTGTTCCTGGGAGTTCACTAGAATAGTAGACTCTTCCGAGGTGCACCTCAGACCTCCTGTGCTGGCATTCAGAAGAGTCTGCCAGGTCTTCCTAAGTGTTCCTCACGTATCCTTAGGAAGCTTAGGAGCCAGGCAGAGCGGTACAGGCCTGAATCACTCTGGGAGGTTGAGGCGGGAGGACTGTAGGCTCAAGGCCAGCCTGGGCAACTTAGTGACTTAGCAAGACCCTGTCTCATAATCAAAAACAAAAGGCTGGGGGTATAGCAGAGTGCAGAGGCCCTGGGTTCAATCTCAGGTACTGGGAAAAAAGCTTAGGTAAGGATACTTTCTAAACACCACATCCCACAGATGACCCAGTGGCTGGCTCAGTTGTGTTCTTGGTTTTGGAGCATGTAATTATTAGGTCTCAACAAAACCCCAAAGCTCGTCCACTCCTGTGTTGTGTAAGTCCTTGCTCTTTGTCCTGTGGTGACGGAGCATGCTGAGGCTTCTGTCGGTTTGGCCAGCCATTCTGCAGTTTCTGTTACTTTAGGCCTGCACCTTCTCACCCTAGTGGGCTCCTGAGCATCCCCAGTGTAACCCAGCACCCTTAAGAGCATTCCTTACTGCTCTTTAACCCTCTCTTAAAGAATGAATGAATGTAAATCATCCGGAAGGAACTTGGGTTTTTGATGTTATCTTTTGCATAAGCCATACCTACTTGAGGTCCCAAATGTTGTATGGATGTTACGCGCATGATAGCATGATGTTTCTTGCCTTGTCATCTTTTTCTGCTTACTGTGTGACCTAAAATAAATATGTATACAATGTTGACAAAACAATTTGCTTCAAACATCATGGGTGGGTCACGCTTCTTATAATTTTTTTTTTTTTTGAGACAGGGTCTCATTGTGTACCCAGGCTGGTTCTGAACTCACTACATAGCCTGGCTGGCCTTGAATTCACGGTAATCCTCCTGTCTCAGCCTCCCAAGTACTGAGATTACAGGTGTGGCCACTAGGCCCAGCATATGTGGTGCTAGGGAATCAAACCCAGGGCTTTGTTCTTGCTAGGCTACTTCTGATTTTAATGGCAACCCTGACCTAGAATATAACTGACTGATCTAGAGGTGAGAACGCTAGGTTAGTAATGGCAGTGGGTTCTGGGGCGGCTCTATCACTGATTAGCTGGTGGCCTTGGAGGCATGTTCTAAGGTTGTGTTGTTGCTCTCTTGACTACAGAAATGTT
This sequence comes from Ctenodactylus gundi, assembly GCA_004027205.1. Lineage (NCBI taxonomy): Eukaryota > Metazoa > Chordata > Mammalia > Rodentia > Ctenodactylidae > Ctenodactylus > Ctenodactylus gundi. The sequence continues at coordinate 121,969 of PVKB01003624.1, read as the reverse complement.
TTCTTTTTAAGATTTTTTTCTTTGGGTCAGACCCAGTGGTGCAGCCTTTATTTTCTATTGCATTCGTTTGTCTTCTACAGGTGTGTCCTGTGCCACCACACCCAGCCTATGCGGTGCTGGATAGCACACCCAGGGCCCCTGCATTTACCTGAGCTACGCCTTCAGCCCAAGAAAAGTTTTCTTTTTTTTTTTTTCCTACCTAGCACCAAAAATTGACCTTTTGTTCTCCTGTTTTATCCAGGTGCATCTTCTGAGTTCCTCTTTGTCTTTCAACCTCCCTATGCTGACTTTTACACATGGGTTTTTTTCCTTGTGTGTTATTTCTTCTGCTTAATTTTCACTTCCCTGTAAAAAACCTTTTTTTTAAGCACCCACCTCCCCAACCCCATCTTACCACCATATGCTATCTTCTAAGGAACTTCTATGCCCGAAGCTATTTCTTATATCTTACTGTATGAAATATTCTTGCTATCTCAGCTCTATTGTAAACTTGCCTGACAAACTCCTCTTTTGTCTTTTCTTACATGAGACTTGTAATCATCATTTAAGGCTCAAAACTCCTGCCATCTTCTCCAGGAAGTGTCCCATGACCTCTCAGGCAGAAGTTTTTTCCGTTGTGTTCCAAAGCACTTCTCCACTTGCCTGTTTTAAAATGCCGAGTACGTTGAGTAGCTTATAACTGTTTCGTTACTCAGGCTTCCATATGGCCACCCATTCAAGAGAAAGCAGATCCTCTGCCTTTGGGGTTGTAGTTTGATTGCAGAGACAATAGAACATGAATAAATCATACAGAAACTTCAATTGATCATACATAAATCTGAATTTTTATACACCCACCAACTTTTGAAGGAAAAGGAATCTATTAAGTTCCTTATTATCTTCATAGTACATGGTGTTACTTGAGAAATATTTTAATTTACATTATCATTGCTAAAATGTTAGCAATTTGTTGTGAAGGCATTTCTATTTAGCTTGTTGATTTGTATGACTGTCTTAAAAAATGCGCACTTCCAAATTTTTAGGTTCCTTCCTTAGTTTTGTCCCTTTGCTTCTTTTCTTGAAAAAACTGTATTCTATTGTAATAAGAACAGTTAACATGAGATCGGCCATCTTGGTCATCCAGATCTGCCCCTTTGAAGCCAGGACAGCTTAGCCAGGAGAGCTCCCATTGACCCCTCAACTACAAATTAGGCTGTTCTTTATTTGTTTGTAATTCACTTTTTTATTAATAAGGGTCCTCTATCAATAAGCTTTGTCGAAGTATTAACTGGAAAAGTATGATGAGGTCAGTTCTACTAACATCTCCATTTGTTATTGATTTGGCCAATTTCAGTTAGGAAGAGAAAAAAAAACTAGAGAAGGAACATACACTTCCCATTCCTGAGTTATTCTATCCTCAAAAAATTAATTTGTGATGCTTTCAGTACAAAATTCATATGTGTGTCAATTACATACAGTGTACAAAGCTGGTGCATGTACCTGTCACTTTTATACCCTTTTCCCCATTTCCTCTCCCTGTCCTGTGCCTCACTCCCCCACCATCAAGGTCCCCTCTCATCTCTGAGAAGTCTATCTTATTTCCTTTTTTCTCTAATTTTTCCCTCTTTTACTAATTTATATTTTGGATTTCCAATATAAGTAAGACGAGGTGATACTTAGTCTTTTGCTTCCAGTTTACTTTGCTAAGCTTTATGATTTCAAAGTACTCAAACATTTTCTTGCAAAAACTTCAGATTTCTTCCTTTATGGCAGCATAATACTTCACTGCATATATATATCACATTTTATTTATCCTTGCACAATTATGGAATTATAAGCTATCTCCAGGATTTAGCTGTTGTGAGTTGTGCTGCTACTATACCTAAAAGGCCCAATCAAAAAAAAAAAATAGGCAACTGAATGAACAGATACTTCTCAAAAGAAGTACAAACAGCCAATAAGTGCATGGAAGAAACATCTTTGACCACCAGAGAAATATAAATCAAAACAACACTGAGATTCAATTTCATTCCAACAAGACTGTCTATTACCAAGAATTAAAAAAAATAACAAATGTTGGTAAGGATGTGGGGCCAAAAAACTGTGGATGTGACTATAAACTAGTACAGCTACTCTGAAATGTGTACAGAGAATCCTTAAAAAACTGAAAATAGAAATCCCAGTTGACCTGGCTGAGAATAGAGTAAGTGCAGACTCCTAGATGAGCATCTTTCCAGAGTAGCTAAAGATATCATATCATAGGGCACATGCATATCCTTATTCTGTAGAGAGATGAGCTGAACAAGTGTGGGCAGGGTGACCTCGTGCCACCAGGGCACTGGGCAAAAGAACTCCCAGGACTCATGAATGCATAGGAGAGGTCGAAGGCTGGGCCACTCCAGAGTAGCAACGTGGAACGCAGGGGTGCCCCTCGAGCATGGCTTTTTCTTTCTGTGCCTCACAGCAGTTCTCATGTGCGACACAGGAACACACTACCGTCTTTGGGGACACTCATGAGGACAGTTCTCAAAGGGTGGAGAAGGTAACACCAGGGATTTGTGGCAAAGTCAAGGCAGAGGGGAGGAACCTGTGTGGGGACACAACTGCAACTTGTCCCTGTGAACATGCTTTCTGCTTTGCCTTGGTGTGGAAATTACGGGGTAGATTCTGTTCTTCCAGGCTGCTCCTCTGAGAGTATAGTAAGTGTAGACTCCTAGATTTCTCAGAGTACGTGTGGTAATTGCCCCAGAGCCCCTGAGGACCCTGAGTCCCTGTGGCATGTGAAAGCCAACACAAAGCCTACAGTCTGTCCTAAGCCTAAAGAAAGGGTGGAAAGGCTCACTCTCCGGTGGCCATTTACAAAGAAACTTGATCTCCCCGATCTTCTCCTGCCTCACAGACTCTCATCACTGTGCTTCCTCCTCAATTCTCCAATACCTCTGGGCTCTTTAAGGTATGTCCTTGGTGCATCTCTGCTGATGATGCCCCTATTCATGCTGGCTTTCTGTACACCTGCAGGTGAGCAAATTCATGTCTCCAGCTTCCCTGTCCTCTCAGAACCTCAGTCCGTGCAGCCATCTTCCATCGGGTGTCCAAGCAGTGTGTTGCACTTGCCTACATCCAAACTTAAAATCAGAATCTTCAAACTTAAGTCACACTCATCTACCTGCCCCATACCTGCACTTGGGCAGGTCCAAAAGCACGGCATCATCTTCACTTCCTGTTCAGTCACTGGATCCAGTCAGCCCAAATGGAATGATGCCTTTAACTCCAAAATAATTTCTTAACCAGACCATTTCTCACCATCTCTCTCAGTGCCACTAGGCCCATGAAGGGCCATTGTTGCTCACCTGAATTATTCTAGTCACCTCGTCTATGGTTTCTCTGCTTCTCTTCTCCCTTAAGATCACTCAACAAAGCAGTCAGAAACTTTCCAGCGGGTTTTTCTTTTCTCAATGGGAAAGTGACATCTTCGCTTTGGTCTGTGCCCTCTGCCTTCAGAACTGCCCCTGCCTTCCCTTCCCGACACCCTGGTCCAGCAGACCTGCCTCAGCAGGTGCGTGCTCTCCCTGTGCCTGGCCAGCGTTCCCACCGGGCTGGGCACCTCAGTCCACCTCTCACCTCAGGTCTTCCCTCAGGCTCCTCCTGTCAGCAAGGCCCTCCCTCCCTCGCCTCAGCCCCACAGCCACATGCCTTCCTTCCACCGCTTTCCCTCCACCTCCCCTCCATTTAATTGGTGGGAAAAAATTTTAACCTTCTTCCATGCATTCCAACTACTTCTTTACCTTGTTTCTTCTTTCATGATAATGCGTCTTTTTTGTGAATAGGATTTATCCTCTCTTATCTCATTGATAATATCCACAACATCGAGAATAGTATCTGGTTCACGATTAGGTGATAATGAAAAAGTGTGAATCAATACCTCCTGAGCACTCTAGAAGAAATTGGAATGAGACATAGATACCAGATGTTTTTTGAAAGGTAATAACCTAAAAGTTGTGAAAACAACATTGTGATAATTCTTCTAACATAGATTTACATAAAGAACTTAGTAGGATCAGCGGTTTGTTCTGGCTGTGGGCTTGCCCTGAATTTGCAGAATGAAAATATGTCTACCTGGGGACCCCACCATCATATAAAGGTGTTCTGTCCACAGTCCGTCCCGAGGGACTGAGTGGCAAACTCCTCCAGCAGCCTGGCTTATAGCTTCTGCGAGTGTGGGTCATGGGGAGGGAGTGTCACAAGAAAAGGTAAGTAAGAATAGATATTGTCCCTGGAGCTCATATGAAGCATACTTCTTCCATTACTTTCTCACCCATCTATAACAAGACGTCCTCATATTTTTCAAAGCAACAAAAAATTATGTCAAGAAAAAGTACATATTCTAATTGCCAAATGTCTTCATATTTTATAACTTTATGTTTTAATGATGCAAGCTTTGACATTCAACTTATTGGCATATCTAAAACAGATCTAGTGTAATGCCTTGCTAGCGCAGTAGGCTAAGCCTGCAAACAGGTTGTAACCTCATGATCCCTTTTCATCATGGGAAGTCATCATAAACAGTGATTCAAAGAACAGCTTTTAGGAGTCTGTTCAATTAACACATGAATCTAAGGTGAAGCTGAGTGTCCTGATCCACCCCTTCCGTGTCCCCAAGGACGGTGTCCCAGGAACTGAGCAAGCACATTTACATGCCTAATCTTACCTGGTTCCAAGCGCTCTGTGAGCACAGTCTTGGAGCCATGTTACCAGTTGTTGTATTTCCAGGGAGTGTCCTAGTCTATGTTCTGCTGCTGTAACAGAATGGCAAAGATTAGGTAAATTACAGGCAATAGAAGTTTATTTGGTTCATAATTGTGGAAATCGCACAGTCCAAAATCAAGGGGAAAAATTAGGTGTAAGGCTCACATTGTATTGTACCATGGCAGAAGGAATCAGTCACACGGCAAGAGAGAGATGGAAAGGAGCCCGAGATCCCCCTTTCATAATTGACCTTGTCTTAGGACAACAGCTTAAATCCATTCATAAAATTGTGCTCCCGTGGAGTCATCACCTCATAAGGGCCTCATCTCCCCAAACCTCACTGGCAACTACATTTTAGCATGAGTTTTTGGAGGGAGTATTCAAACTGCAGCAGAGGAGAACAGTTGTATAATCATCTGACTGAGAATATGAACTGTTACACAAAAGATTATGTGATGGAATATCAAACTAGGGCATAGACACTAGCAGCATGTTCCTTTCTAAAAAGTGAAAATCCCGGACCTCCCTTAGTGCCAGAGTCTAAGGATGTGGACATCTGCAGCCCCCTCAAGGAGGGGCCAGAGGAGAGGAGCCAGGAAAACTTGGGTTTTAGAAGGAGGATGCAGCCGAGTTTCAGGAGATGATATGTGGGACATGCTGTCTTCCTTTCTAGTTGAGTGCTTCTAAATCAGGGACAGCCTTTACAAGCAAGTTATTTCTGATTCAGTGGGATAATTGGCTGCTAAAACATTTCACAGATTTGTGTGTGTACATATATATGTATATACATACTCACACACATAGATAGCTATATTACACATATGCTTACATACACAAAATTGTAATAATGCAAAATTTCCCAAAAGTGGGTTAATTTTTTTTCTATGCATGGTGACTTTCGCAGCACCCTGTAAACCAAATTTGGTGCTTTCATAATTTTCCCCATAGCAATAGTTTTATTTCAAATACTGTGACAAATTAATTCTGATAAAACAATTTTATATGCTATAAATACATGTTTAATATCTTTGGGTGGATAGCAGCTTTCAGGACATCTTATATATCAGAGTAGGGGATTCCTACTAATTGAACACTGGTTTGCGTCTTTTAACACAGGGTTTTCCTTTCAGATATTACTCCACTAAGCTAACAAGTGTGTCAAATGATTTATGATGGTTCTTTTTCATAGTTAGCAAAGATCTTGTACATGTGTGTAGGTTTCTATTGGTTTAGTTCAAGGAACTAAAAAAGAAACTCAGACTTATGGTCTTATATTCAGGTAAATGTCAAGGGATAAAACTGGAATTTATGATACCAGATTTAAATGACCACATGGCTTTGAAACAGTCTTTTGTCTGAGTTACATAGAAAACCAAAGCATTTACTAAATTACTCATACTACCAGAAGTCAGTGTGTCTTTTTGTGCTACGAGTACGTGAGTTTTAGTTTTCCTTAGCTGATTGTTCCCACCTTTTCGCATGGCTCTGCCTTCTGGTCCTTCTCTCCTTGGATTGTCCATGTGCCTTTATTTCTGCTGGTTTCTCCCTACTGGTCCCCTACTCATGCACACACACACACATACGTGTGCACACACGCATGCATGCATTTTATTTCCCTTCGTTCTTAGGCCCTCTTCTGCATTCCTTCTTTTCTACCCTGCTTTGTCTTTTTTGTTGTTGTTATCTTGTTATTCTTTCCCTAAATTTCTGATCTAATGTTTATCCTAGAGAGCAGGAGACCATCTGTACCTTATTCATTTCCGGTCTAACTTTCTAGTTCCTGGTCTTCACTTAACAGCCCTCCTAAATCAGCCCCATTCTACATAGGTGCCCCTCATGTGAGTTTCTTGAGGTGACTGACCCACAGAAACAAAGCAGCTCCAAATTCGTTATCTGTTCATAATGTTACCTTGTGAGCAAATGACATCATTTTCATTAGTAAGGGTGTGCCTGCCTCCCAAAATGAACAGGAACTTGGACTTTGACAAGTTTGAACATGATGCAAAATACACGTAAATTTTAAGTTGTCCACAATGCCTTCTTCCCCACCCTGAGTTGTTCGGCTAATTCACATGAATTTGAGTTTAGGTACATGCGCGAAATATTAATTACCTTTGTTGTTTTGTTCGGGATTAACCTGAAGCAGGTAGTTTTTAAAGCAGGTGTTGCAATCAAGGTCACTTCTCCCATCTTGATGTTCTCATTCACAGATAAGAGCTGAAATGGAATTTTTTAAATGGACAATTTCTAGTCCCTTAATACTAGTTCTGCGAAGTCTAAAGTTCTTTTTTTTGTTTATAAAGAAACAGCAGTTCTCTTTGAAGTTCAATATATATGACAAAATTAGCTGTTTTCCTCTTAGAAAAGTACACTCAAGGGTTCTGTTTTTTCCCAAATGTAGAAAATTCTGGCATAGTGCCTAGAAAATACTTAACAGAAAATCAGTAGCATCTGAGAAGGTCTAGGCATAAGGTCTGGGAGGAGGGACTCTGGGGCAGACATCAGTACTCACAAGACTAATGCAGACATTCACCAAATAAAACAGGCTATTGATTAAGTGAATTTCCAGATAATTCCTGGGAGTGATGTGGAAATACTAACGCTCCTTAACTTATGATGGGGTGGCATCTTGATAATCCCATTGTAAGCTGGAAATATTGTGGTTCGAAAGTGCATTTGTTGCGCCTTGTCTGTCACACTTCCTAACTTAGCAGTAGTTGTAGGATATCGTGCTTCACTCTGCAGTCGTGGAGCTGAGTAGGAACTTGCAGCTGCTGCTTAGTGTCTGAGGAGAGGGTTATATGGGATGACTCTGGCCAAGAAAAGATTCAAAATCAAAATTCAAAGAGCTGCTTCTGGTGAATGTATGTCACAATTGTAACATTGTGAAATCAAAAAACATGAAATTGATCTATCATAAATTGAGGACTTCCTGTAATATGAAGATATTTGTATTTATGTTTTTCTTCTTGAGGTTTGGGGCTTACAGCACTTTCCTCCTGGGAAAGACTGAGCTGGTGTAGTTGGTGTCTCACCTGGGGATGTGCACTGGTGTAAACCCAACCGAGACAGGTGGGAGAGGAGAGGAGGGACAGCAATGGTATCACTTGACCCTCTCCCTGTCCTCCACTCCCCCCTCCAGCCCTGGGACTTAAGCATCTCCTACGTCTTTTATAATTAACCATTTTTAGCATACTTTGCTGGCTGAAATCTCTATGGAGAGCACAGTTACTATTTCAAATTAGATAAAATCGTAGGTTAGGGAAATTAAAAAATGAAACTTTATTTTCTTCTAAAATCAGGTATTTGTAACACAAAAATGAATAAAACCAAAAATTGAATAAAACAATGAATAAAAAATGAATTAAAACAGTAAAAAACAATAAACAATAAAAACGAATTTGTGTGGTCTTATATATGAAATAAAGCACAATGTTTTAGTCCCAATTTTAGAACTTTACAGCTACCATTTTATTTTGTTTTACTTGATTTTATTGTTAAGAAGGCAGCTTTCGATGAAAAAAGACAATTCGTATGTTAAGTACATGGTCACTTATTACAAATGCAGGGGTCATTCTGAACTTAATTTCTATGGATTCATTTAACTTGAGTCGCCAAGCTGTCTGTTACTCAGCCATGTTAATTTTTTTTAGCACATACAATCTACAATGAAATATTTTCAAAGACTGACAAAGATGATGTGATAATCTTCTTTTAAAGTTTTATCGTACCTGGCTACAGTGATAGATTTCTAGAATCCTCAATACTCAGGAGATGGAGGAGGGAGAGTCACAAGTTCAAGCCCAGCTTGGACAACTTAACAAAATCCTATCTCAAAAAATAAAGGAAGCATAGCTGGGAACATAGCTCAGTTATCAGGTACTCTTAGGTTCCATTCTAAGTACCAAGGAAAATTATTTAAAGTATAATTATTTTAAATATCACCTTTTTAAATAAAGTAGATATTTGGGGATGGTAAACATTCACAAATGATATGAATTGTACTTATATTTCTCCACGATGAGCTAAGAGCATTTCTGTTTAATTTTTCTCTGTACTTTAATTTTATACTTCTATTTGCTAAAATATAAGATTATGTACATTTTATTATTTAGCAAACTTAAGAAAATATTTTAAATATTCTCAACAAATTAAAAACAAATTACCAAAGCCAAAATTAACAACAAATAATACCAAATCATTTGTATTTATTTCTGAATTCTTGCCTTCTATCTTAATTCTAAAACCTATATGGTGTCTAGTTTATACTATCTTTTATTTTCTAATTTTTCTATAATATATCATTTGAGTCTACAATTCATCATATTATATTCCTAAAGAGGCTACAGAACTGCTCCTGTTTTGTATAGCTAAGCTGTGGCTGGATGTTAACAGAATTTTTCAATCTATAAGTAACTAAATGGAGTTTAGTACTGTTCACATTATTTAAATAAGATACATTATTTGTCTTTAGAGAAAATTTACTTTTTATATTAAACTGTTCAAAATTCTGCCCTACAGTTTTGTGTTTTAGTTAATGACTGGATAGCTAATTAAAAAAAAAAGAACCTTTGGTTTCTGTGAGAATTTTATCTTTAAAACTGCAGGGTTGGTTTGCGTTCTTGGAGAGTAGTGTTTGGAACCAATTGGTTGGTCTTATCATGGTCATTTGTGGGACAGTCAGGGTTTATTGACTTGTTGGCTACTGTTGACTTACCCTGTGCCTGCCTCCTGGTGGTCTCGCAAGAGTGCACTTCAGTGGCTAGGGGAGCTGGCACAGAGGCTCCTGGGGGTTGGTGGACTCCTCCTCCGAGCAGGGCCTGCCAGACATATCATCTGTATATTGAGTGAGTGGGTTTTAGTGTACTTCCTGGAGAAGTGTAATTCCATTGATTCCTGTTTCCACTGAATTCTGCTTTTATATGTTTTTGTCTGGGTAGTATTCAACATTGATGCACGTTTCCTGGGTGTGTTACTAACAGTCTATTTCCCTGTAGACATTTCCAGGTTACTAATGAAGACAATTGTAATTCAGAGTGATAAGTTTTATAAACAAGGTAAAGGCAAGTGGTATAGAGGCATCAGTACAATGTGTTGTGACCATAGCTAGAATTACTTCAGTAAGGAGAATATTCACCCAGCACAGAGTGTGGTAGCAGTTTTGGGGGGAGACTCTTTTTTGACAATATTGGGGATTGAACACAGAACCTTTTGCTGTGGTATACATCTCCAAACCCTTTTTATTGAGACAGAGTCTAAGTTGCTAAAATTGCCTAAGCTGGGCTCAAACTTGTGATTCTTTTGCCTCAGCCTCCCCAACTGCTGGGATTACAATATGCACCAATAGACCTAGCTGGGGTGGGGGAGACTTCTTAAGTCTATGTAGCTATGAAGTCATGATTCAGAGGAAATTTCTTACTGTCCTTTTTGTTTATGTTATCATGTGATTTTTAATGGCTAGCTTTTAAGAAAAAGAACTCTACTGTGGATGTTAAGCAATTAATTTATCATTCACAAAACTTAATTCCAATTAAAGGAGTAAAAAAAAATCATCTGTTATCTCCAGCCTTATGGAAAAACACTGCCCCTTTTACAGACATGGTATTATCAGATAACCTTGCCAATGGAATCAGTTTTCCATGACAGCAAACCAGCCATCGATAAATAGCGACAACTTATTAGATGCTGAATTTATGACATGAGTAATAGGAGAAGCTTAAATTGCAGGTTTACTATTGGACACACTGCAGTGCAACAGAACTCTGTAAACAGAGCTGGGGCACTAAGTATCTAAGATGTGACCAGCTCAAGAATCTTAGGGACAGGGACTATCTTGGGAGAATGTACAAACAATGCCATGGTTCTCACTGTTCGAAAGTAAATTTGATATTTCCAGCGTTCTGTAATCTCTTAGAATCAAAAGGCCTATTTCTTTTTTCCCCCCATTTTTTGCCCTCCTGCCCCTTCTCCCTTCCCCTGACTCCCAGTATCTCACTCATTTGATTCAAGTATTTATGTGTATTCTGGGTTTCTCATGTGAGAGGAACTATTTGACATTTAACCTTTTGAGTCTGATTCACTTCTCTAAGCAAGATGATGTCTGTCAAGTTGTGTCCATTTATCTACAAATGACTCAAATCAACTCATCTTTATGCAAGAGCAATACTCCATTGTGTGCATAAACCATGTTTTTTTTTATCTGCTGGCCTGTTGATAGATATTTTGGCATCTTCCACAATTTGGCTATTGTTCTTTGTGATGCTATAAATATGGATGTACATGCATTGCTGTTATATGTTTCTTTTAAGTCATTTGGGAAGATACCCAGAAGAGATATCACAGGTTTGAATGGAATATTAATTCAAATGGATGCAAAAAACTTAGTATTTCCACCAGGGTCTTGTCTTCCAGTTTCCCAAAAGTTTGGCAGAAGTAAATGTGTGCAGATTATTTATGCGCCCTATAGCACACAGTGTGCCCGGGAGGAAGATATCAGGAAGTGATTCCCCCAAAATTAAACAAAAGTAGTACAGACAGAAATAGAATTTCACCAAATGTGATAGCGTGTCTGGGGGAAAATGACTATGAGTACACATTTGTCTAAACGCTTGGCAGAAGTGGCTTAGAGATTTAGGATAATCTGTGTTGTGAGATGAACAGTGGGAAAATATCAAAAACTTAGCTCCATAAGGCATAGTATTAGATTTTCTTTATCTATGAAGTTCTAAGATTTCAGGTAGAGGTATCTTAGGTCATTATAAGTAATATTCCTTCTCAGTCGGTACACAGAAAAATGTTCAGCCTCCTCTCCCGCCTACTGGATCACATAACATCCGTATCACTCCTTTCAAACTTAAAAGCATCTCTGATCAGACACTGTCTCCTCTTGTATTTACTTACTACCTCCTAATACTATGACCTCTTGACAGAAAATGTCCCACATTTTTATATTGATCTAATAACAAGTCACTAAAAGTGGAACTTTTTAATATTTAAATTGAATATATAAAGACTCACTGTGAATGGATATCCCAATAGAATTCACCGTGTTCTCACATAGATTACCTGGTTTTCACTGTGGAGCATCAGTAGCTATTGACTTTGTAAGTGGGTCATCGTGAATTGTGTCCTCACCTTCTTGCTTCATATTAAGTCAAGAGTTTACTGCCTGCCTCAGACAAGACCGTGTATCCCTTAGGCTTTGCCTCACAGACGTCCAGAAGAGAATCGTATGAGCAGAACACAAGAAGAACCACACCCATACTTGTCAAGATTTCCTGGTTTTCATCAATGGAAGTCAGGAACAAGTGCTCTATTCACCAGCATATCCAGGCTCACTGTATATAGCCTCACTACCTTTAGCCCCAAAGGCTTGTCTCACCTTGCCCTTGCCCCAGGTTGTGTTCCCCTGGAGACAGATTCTGCAAAAGGGACGTGCATACACAGTGTTTTGGGGTTGTGCTATTGCCGGGGGGGGGGGGGGGGGGGGGTGCCTGTTAGATGCGGGAGAAACAGGACTGGCTGGGCAGAAGTTTAATTGCAGTGTAGGTGAACAGCAGTGCCCATAAATGGCGGCAGTGGAAGAGGGTGACAGCAGACGGGGCAGCAGCGGAGGGGGGCAGTGGTGGAAGCAGGTGACAGTGCAGAACAATGGTATTGTAGGTAGTTTAGAAACCAGGATCTTCAAGCCCACAAAAACTAGGTTTAGGGGTAGAAAATGCACAGACCCATCAAGGTTGGTCAGTAGGAGCTGTGCTAAAACAACTACTCCATTTTAGTGACTGTCGTTGGTTTGTTTTGTCTGAGATGGGTTCTTATATAATTGAGACTGGCCTTGAAAGATAGGCTCTTCTTATGTAATCCAGACTGGTCTTGAACTCAAGATACTCTTGCCTCAGCCTCCCAAGAGCTGAGATTAAAGGTATGTACCACCACCCCCAGCTTTTCATTGTAATATATATATATATATATATATATATATATATATATATATATATGCATATATGCATATTCATTATACAAAGTAATGGATTTCATTGTAACAATAAACCAATCCATTTCTGCTCTGACCTTTCAATTCTTAGACTTGTATATTAGAACTATTAAGGGTATCACTTCATATAATCATCTTTGCCTCCCAGGAAGGTTCCTGATCTTGGCATGGTGTCACCATCCAGCTAATATCTCAGCTATGTCCTCAAGATGCCTTTGCCTCACTCCACCAGACGAGCAGTTTCTGTGCTCTATGTCACATGATAGTACCAGTGGATTGTAAGATTGTGTTGTCATGGACATCTTTCTATTTAGGGCCTTTGATCCATTGAGTTGTGTGAGCACTTTTTGTTGGTGGAGTGAAACTATTGAGAGCTCTCACTAGTAGTCCTGGCTGTAACTCTGAAAGCAGAGAAGGGAAACTCATACCCAGAATATGTCAATTCTAGTCCAGTAGAATTCCTGCCCACCTTTTTGTGGTAAGAGCCTAGTGTCTGGTTGGTCTCCTTAAGAAATATTAAATATTGAGGGGTCCACTTGTTTTTCTTTTGGTGGCAGATTGGACATGGGATTTGGGAGAAGTTGTATTAGTGTTAGTGGCAGTTTCTGCAGCTGGGCCTCGATTGCTGCCACCAAGGGCGCTGCATTCATACCCCTTCTAGACCAGCCCTGAGATGGCTGCAGGCAGAGGCTGAATGACTTCACCTGACCAGGTTATTCCATCTGGGTGATGGTTCGATGTGTTTTTTTTAAAAATGATGTATGTTCTTTAGCATGTGTTATCATGCAAGATTAGGACTTTCACACTTGATCTTAACATCCATTCAGATGCCTGGTCCTCAGCCTTCCTTATCCCTAATCTTCCAGTTAAGCCATTCTTCTCCTTTTCCCTGCCTGACTAGCTAAGCTATTCACTTCGCCCATGGGTCCTCTGTTGTGTCCATACAACGTGGGGACAGGATGCATTCCTGTCCTGCCCTGAAGTCCTGCTCATTAGGAAGATTTCTTTTCTGAATCCTTTGAGAGCCATGCTTAGTTGTTGACGTACTGACCAGATGCAGAGCCAATCTGTTTGTAAACTGAGCTCACAGGCTTTTTTCTTTCTTTCTTTTTTCTTTCTTTCTTTCTTTCTTTCTTTTTCTTTCTTTCCCTTTGTCTTTCTTTTTCCCTCGTGCGCCTGCTATGCAGGAGTCCCCCCTCAGCCCCACTGTGGCACAGCAGGATGGGCTGCTGCCTGGGAACTGAGCTGCCTGTTCTTAATGCTTGCTTGTTCCCTCTAGACACGCTGCAACCCAATGTTCTTGGACCTTCATCTTATGATGAATCACTTCAGACCTGCTTGGAATCACAGCTTAAAGGGTCTAACAAAATTTGGGTCATGATGGTCAGATCTGACATTGTGGTGAGAGATTCTGTCTCTATCAGAACAGTTCTCTGAGGACAAAGTAGTTCCCTGCTCCAAACATCACAGCCTCTATGCAGCATCTCATGGGTCATTGTGCTTCTTCCACCACATGTATTTTGCCACTTTTCTTACAACAGATACTTCTCAACTAGGCTCTGCCAAATTGTTCAAGTGCTGCCTATGCCGCTGCCTTGACTCGCCCTGAAGCCCATTCAGAGATAGCCATCCACTTCCTGACCTCTCAATGCATATGTCTGAGCAATAGTCACAAGTGTGGAACAGGCTATCTTCAGAATCTAAAAAGGATAACTTGGCATTGCGTTTTCTTTTCAGGGTGGGAAATGCGAGATTCAGTGGTTGGTCTTTATTATAAGTAGACACATATCAGAATATACCTACCCACAAAGTTTCCAAGTACAAAGACTCACTTCAATTGTTGGCCAGAGCCTCCCAACCACTTATCTTTTGTTGGTTACAATGTTTATCAGTGTGATGCCATTGTTGTTATTTGGGTTTGGAGTATCATCCCAAAGTCTCATGTATTTAGATGTCATGGATTATCTATGGAGCCATGTGCTGTCAGGAGGTTGGGGCCTGGTCTAGAAGAATGGATTGTAGGCATGAGGTGGGTTATAGGTGCGTGGTGGAAGCAAATCAGGTGGTAGGCTATAGATTATAGGATTGTAGGATTCGAGGCCTAAACCTGGAAGGTGCAGAATACTGAGCCTGGACCCAGAAGGGGCAGACCACTGGGACAGGACCTAGAAGGATACGTGCAACTTCCTTCCTTCCTTTGGAAACTTGGCTTCCTGTTTCCAGTGTTGTGAGGCACTGCCTTCACCTCCACATCCACCATGTGCTTCTATTGCTGCCAGTTGTCCATGAGTAGACTGTGAGCTTCTGAAGCTGTGTGCTAAAACAAACTTTTCCTTCCCTAAGTTGTGAATGTTGGGTATTTAGTCACAGTGGTAAACAAGTAAGCGAGACAGCCATCAAAATGTGTTACTAAAGTGATAACCTGGGCAGTCCAGTTTATCCCGGTTGCGCCAGCCTGCACTGTGACAAAAGGTGGAAGAGTTAGGCCTGCCCTTACAAGGGCCACACTCGTTTCCTTATCATTGAAATTTAACTGCTCCAGCTTCTAATTCTGATAGAGATGGGAAAGAATACATTTGCTGTGTGGGGACTTCAAGGCTTGTGCTAGCTGAGTATCAGCTACCCAAAATACTTGAAACCAGAAGTGTTTTGGATATTTTCAGATCTTGGAATATTTTCTTTTATATAGCGAAACATTTGGGAATTGGAACTGAGTCTAAGTACAAATTTCATTATATTTGTGTATACACAATATATATATATATATATATATATATATATATATATATATATATATATCACCAGAAGATAATTTAAACAAAATTTTTAATATGCTTAAGTGTTGATGATCTGACACATGATGTCAAACGTGGAATGTACTACTTATAATGTCATGTTGGCTCTCAAAACATTTCTGGTTTTAGATTTGGGGTATTTAACCTTCATTTCAGTCTGTGTTGCTTACTGTGCTAAGGCAAAGATCCTGAATTTTGGCATAGCAGCTGCAGTTGGAATTATTTGTTTGTGTTAGTCCACTGTTAACCTCCTTATTGAGTCTGGTAGGGTTCACATTGATGAGTTAAATGAAAAAATGACAGGGACCTTTAGCTACACATCCTCTAAATTTTGAGAGTGGTGCTAAACTGTGTCATTCCTTCTAGTATATCGTGCTTTGGGCTTACTTCTTTGGTGAGGAGAAGGGAGAAATTTTAGATTTCACATATGGTGTCTACTTTTTTGCTGTTATCCCACTAGCCAAGAAGCTATAGCTGTCTGTTCAACTGTACATGCAGAGACCAGGCACACCATCAAGAAGCAGGTTCATAGATACAGGACACGTCCTGGGTCAGGAGTCTACTTGTAACCTGTTCTATCTACACCTAGTCAAACATGGGCCACAATACAACTTAGCCTCTCCCCAATTGTTATTTAAATGCTGTGTATTCTTTTCTCCCCGGGGAAGCACATGCCACAGATCTTGGGGTAAAGAACGGGCTGGGGCAGAACCCTTGCTGTATAGACTTGACTTGTTTTAGGGACCTCCCTCAAGTGGAACTGGTCTCTCCTTCAATCGTTGGGTTCTGAGTCTGAGAACTGCCCAGACACAGATTTGGCAAAGGATCATGACTTTTTATTGGAGTGGATTTTCTGGCTTGGGATATTTGTTCCAAGAATGACCACTTCTCTGCCTACTTCTTTCCTTATCATTTGCCAATGATAGTTGCAGAGTTTTTGAAACAGAGTGAGCCATTATTTCTAGTCTTCCAAGAGCCAATCTAGCAGCATGGTAGTACCATCTCCCAGGGTCCTTGACAGAGTGTTAAATTCTGTAACATGAGAAATGGCTTCCATACCAACTTTCTCTTATCCAATTTGATGTTCCATGCTTTTGATCCAGCACCCCTGGGATTCAGTCCATATGTATTCCTCCAGCTCCTGCCATGAATATTAGCTAGATCCTGCCGCTCCCTTGGCATATGGTTTCTTTCCACCCTTAGAAAGCCAGGTGATGTTGTGCGTTGACCTTGGTTTTTGTTCAGGAGGCCAGGAAGGGAAGTGGAAGCATATATTCTCTTGCAAAACAGAAAACTTTGCCTCAATTTCCATATGATGCTAAGAAAAATAGACTACTTTAGGGGCTCATGTGGTACAGGACACACTTAGCTTTCAGTGTTTTTTTTTAGTGTATCAACCAAAATGTCCCCAGCCCACGTCCACTAGCATTGAATGTGTCAAATTTAACAGGTTTCAGGTTGAACTCTTGATCTTCAACCATTTCAAATTCTTTGTCTTTGAATTTCCTGTCTTGGCAATGAAAAGACATGGGTCTAATTAACCCAAAACTGGGTAGTCATCCTGGACTCTTCACTTTCTCTTGCAGTTTACATCTTATCTCTCAACTCCATTTTTCTTTCTCTTTCAAATATGTTCAGATCTGATCACCTCTATTCACTTTTGTGGTTATCACAGTGGCCCAAATCACCTATCACGTCTCATCTGGATTATTGTGCTAATCCCCAATGACTTTTCTTATTTCTAACCATGTAACTTACAGCCTACTCTGAACACAGGGGCAAGAGTAATCCTATGAACATGTAAATCAATACCACTCTGTAAAATACCACAAAGTCTTTGCATCTTACTAAGAGTCAGAGTCTCTAATTCTCAACACTATCTGGATCCAATCTTTTTCTGACCTAACGTTCTATTTTTTCCTTCCCCACTCCTTCGTTGGGCATGAGCCTACATGATTGCTCTCAAACACCCTGGGCAGAGGACTGCCTAAGGACCGCTATACGTGTTATTCCTGCTGCCTAAAATTCTGTGCCCCTATACTTCTACAAATTTTCTTCATGTTCTTTAGCTTCTTACTGAACTTTAAACTTGTTAATTATACTTTTCCCGATTACCCTATTTGCTATTGTTTAAACTTGCAAAGTTCTGCAAAGTCCCTGTGTTAGAGGCTTGGTGCAACTGAAAGGCAGTAGAACATTTTAAGAGGTGGGGTTACCGAGGGTTCTTAGGTTACTGTCCATACTCTTGAACAGGATTGTGGGACATTGATCCTGTAGTTATTCTCTCACCCTTTTGCATCTCAGCCATGAGGTAATTATTTTGGTATGAGTTCTGCCATGATGTGTATCCTTGCCATGGCCCAAAAGCAATAAGCCTAATTGTACAGTATGAACTGGATTCTCCCAAACTGTGAGCCAAAATAAACCTTTTCTTTTCTTACATTTATAACCTCAATTTTTTTGGTAATGTGAGTATGACTAATACAGTGTCTGAAACTCAAACTCTGACCCATTGAAATCATGCATTCCAGTCTTTCTCTTTTTCTCTTACTTTTCAACATGCTATGTATCTTTTACAACTTATAAATTTCCTATAGCTTTTTCCCCATAATAAAAACTCTAGGAAGGAAAACGTTTTTAAGCTTTCATCAATGCTATATTCTTATTTGGTGCTAAGTACATATTTGTTGAATGAGTATCTGCATAGATATACAAACTTGAAACAGTACTGTCCATGTACATTGATTCTGATGAATAATTGCTGAGATTTTTAACCAAGAGGAGTGCAAATAAAGAAGCAGTTGTATTAATTAATAATCATTATTCTGGGTATAGATTGAATTTATTTTAGAATTGCAGTGTGGAGGATAAATGAGCTTAGGTGTGGTTATTTACTTAAACTAATTTACATATGAGGTAGTTAGGCTACATATAAAGAGTGTATATTATTTCAGAACATTTGCAAAACAAACTCCTAGCCGCAAAAAAATAAAAGATCTTTCATAGGTTAAAGAAAATGTTCAACATAATGATCTGTTATCCTTTAAGGAAATGTTAAGGGTTATAATTCCAAACCAAATAAATTACAATTGGCTTCATGCATTTCTGAATTCTATAAAGCAAGACTGACTATTTGAAAAACTTTGAATAATATTCCATGATTGGCTGTGTTCATTCACTGAAGTATGTCATAACTCTTTATTAAATCATCGTACAATATGTTAAAGTCTGATTGAAGGAAAGAGTTATTATTATTTAATAATTAATAAGCCAGAACTGAGGTCCAGATTGGCTCAGTTCAAATCTAAATTCCTTCATGATTGGTATGTGATAATTGACTCTACAACTTTTCTGGGCTTTAATGATATAATAGTATCAATCTCAGAATTTAATGAGTTGATATATGTAAACAATTGAGATCACTGTATGAAACACTGTAAATTCAGTCAGCTCCCCAAATCCATGGGTTCCACATTCTATAACTAAACTAATTAAAGATTAAAAATATTTAGAAAAGAATTGCATATGTACTGAACATGCACAGATTACTTTTTCTTGTCATTATTCCCTAAACAATAATCTATAAAGCACATACATGCCATTCATTTGGAATTTGAAGCACACAGGAGAATGTGGACAGGTGATGTGAAAATACTGTTCCAAGAGATTTGTTATCCTAGGGTTCTGATGTCCTCTGCTGGTGGTGGTTGTAAGAGTGGTGTCCAAGAATCTATCTCCCAGGAATACTGGGAGATGATTGTACCCACTAAACCTTACCTATCTGGTTACTGGTTCACTGGGTTACAAGCCTATAAAAGTTCGACCTTTGACTTTGAGTCTATAAAATGCTTCTAGCAATCAATGAAACTTGCAATTCATGTTACATCAAGCTGTAAGTCTAATTTTTTAGTTAACATTTTGTTGAAGTATACAATCTATTTACACAGAAGTGAACAAGACATGTATTAATAGCTTTATAAATATTTACTAGATGTTTACATCTATAAAATCACCACCCAAAATAAAGAAACAGAGCTTTATCAGCATCGCAGGGGCTCTTTTATAATACCCCAAACCACAACTCTCACAGAAACACCCATGCCCTGGCCCCTCCTACACAGATTGATGATGCTACTGTGCCACTTGGGGACATCTTGCGTCTCCTTTTCTGCTCTCTGGTTTCTTTTATTCCACAATGTTTCTCTGGGATCCTCTGGTGTTATTAATAGCAATACTGGCTTTTCCTCAGAGTTATGGAATATTCAAGTGTGTGATTATTTCTCTATGTTATATCCATTCTACAGTCACAGAACTACATAATGTATCCAGTTTTGGATGGCATGCTGCAGTGAACATGGTGGAGCACACCATTTGGTGCATAAGAACCCATTTCTCTGGGCGGGCACAGTTAGGATTGGAGTTTCTAGGTCATTGGTTAGGGACATGTTCAACAATAGTAGATATTGCCAAATAATTTTCAAAGTAACTATAGCAGCTAACCTACACCAGTGATATATGAAAGTTCCAGTTGCTCCAGATCCTAACAGACATTTGATGTTGTCTTTCCATTTGAGACATCCCAGTGGTTATGAATGGTGCTTAATTGTGGGTATTTGTGTTTCCCTACAGACAAATGAAATGGCGTGTTTCTTTATTAAGTATTAGCCAAATGTTCCTTTGTGAAGTGACTAATGAAATATTTTACCTACTTTTAAAATTAACAGTCGTTTTCTTATTTATCAGCAAGACTTTTTTGCATATTCTGTACTATATGTGATTTGTGCGTGTGTGTCTGTGTGTTGCAAGTACCTTCTCTTGCTCTGTGTCTTGCTTTTTTACTCTTCGTGGTCTTCTAAAAATTGCTTTGAAGAGTGTAATATACAAATGGAAAGGATGCAAACAGAAAGAGCAGAGATCATAAGTCATCTTGACCTGCACGGACTGCAAATCGAGCAAGAAACAGAACGTTGACAAGAGTCTCATAATATGTATGATTTTTTATTACATAAAAGTTCTAACATTTTGTTCTAATTTATTAGTCTTTTTCTTTAAGTTAGTGTAAGTTGTTTGACAAGTCTTTGCTTACCCTAAGTTCATGAAGATGTATTCTATGTTTTCTTCTCAAATGTTTATTGCCTTACAGTGCAAGTTTTGAATCCATAACCTTTTGGGATTATTGTCATGTAGTAGTGCCCCCTTTTCCATGTAAGATATGTTGCGTAACCAAGTGAATGCCCGAAGTCATGGACAGCACTTAACATTGTTGTCCCTGGTCAAGAGCTTTCATCTTGTCACTTAGCAGTGATATTTGCCAGCTTCTCTTTGCTATAGTTGTACTGCCAGCATCACTGTGCTTTGTACTTTGGGGTGATTACTAAATAAAAACAGAATATCTTGAACCCAAGCATTGTAAAGCTTCAACAGTCAATTTGAGAACTATTGTAAACGATTTTGTTTTGATTTTATTTTCTAATTATTTGTTATTGGCTTATGAAAATATAATTAATTTGAGTCTAAATCTCACTAGATATGCTTAGTTTAAAATTTTATGTGTAGATTCTTTTGGATTTTCTTCAAACACAATCATATCTCTAAACATAGTAATTTTGTTCCTTTGGACTATCTTACCATTGCTTTTTTCTGTCAGTTTTCTCAGTCTTAATTCAAATTCATACTTCTTGGCCTTTTCTTTTTCTTGGTCTGTGATATTCTGTCTAATTGGAAGAAATTAGTAGGAATCCCTGTTATGATTTTCCATGGAAAGGTTGGAATAGGCAAGTAGCCCCCTTGGATCAGGGTTTCACAATCTCCATGCATTTCTCTTTTGTTCTTTTTTGGAGGGATACTCAGAATATGTTTGTTGTTGGACCATCTGATAGCATATCGATGAGACTGTCATTGGTTTCAGACCATCTGATAACTTCGTTGAGAATTTGCAACCATAGAGGATAAACTGAAAAGCTGTGCTTCCTGCACAGATTTGGGGCACTCAGTTTCCTCGTTTGTTGTACCTTTTCTGAAACCTGAAAGTTCAATGAATTTTGTTTGTAAACATACATCGAGGCTGAATTTATCATGAGTGTTATTCAATTGCAGTTTGTGTCTATGGTTTTAAAAATTCAGTTATATTTTGTCAAAGTAGTAGCACTACGAATTAGAATTCAGATGTCTAAGCGGAAGATTTCCTCAAATATGCAACCCAAAGTTTCAGGTAAATCCTTTAAAGACATTATAATACAATTAAAACCTGAAATATGATGTCGAAAGTATTTGGCGCATTGATAAAGTTCCCTGGGGCCTCTGGATTTTTAAAACAACGGTTTGATTGAATAGAACAATAAATGCAGGGCTGAGTGTATTTTTTTCTCTTTCTTTCTCATCTACTAGAAAAATATAGATAATAGAGCTCATTTATTTCCTTAACATTTCAGAGCTCTGCAGATGGGAAAACACAACCCAGTGGAAATGATTTCTGGCAACCTTGAGAAGATATGTTAGCATTTTGTGGCATTTCTCTCAGTGACATGTAAAGCGTGGCTCTCCCTCATTGCGGTGTCACAGTGAAGTGTCGCAGTAAAGCCAAAACAGCGTGCCCTCAGGGAGAGCTAGGAAAAGGAACCGTTCTCCATGCACACACAAAGGGTGATGTTTATTGTAAGCCTTTCATTTTAGCTCCAAATGCTGCCTGGCTGTGGGAACTTTGCAATGGAGAAATGCACCAAGTGTGAGATCTAAAACAAATGTTATGCATAAATCGAATGCTATCCATGTAAATATAAATAATATGCTTAAAAAGCAGAATTTACTTACAGACACACGCTTGCTCTGTGTAGTGTCCCAGGCTAAGAGTCATTAAGGCTGTGAAGCTACAGTGTCAGCCATGCTGATGGAGCCCCAGGAACGCTAAATTGGGAGTCAGAGAGACAGAGCTACTTTGTTGCTGTCAGCACAGATATTATCTCTTCCAGTCTCAAAACATGTTTTAAAGAAATTATCATCTCTATTTACCACACAAGAAATATAATGTTCAGAAGATCCAACCAGGAGTTCCAGGTGACTCAGTTAGGATTATGAAGCCATTTCCCCTTACCTTAGTATGAAATTCAGCATTTACTGTAAGCTAAATGTCTGCTTTTGATAAAACATTTCATGTTCCTGTCAGCCGACACTCACCTAGTTATTATCTCCATCCATATATCGAGCTTGGTTTTTTTATTACCATTAGAAGTCATCTCGTAAGAACCGTTTCTGCTGCTCCAGTCCACAGGCATTTGGGAGTCTTAATTAGTTTTTGTGACATATTTTCCACTGCTGCAACTCGGTACCATCTTCAGATTAAATAACTGTCTTATGCCTCACACCCAAGTCACTGGGCAAGGCCCTGTGACCAACATCTCTTCCCATCAGCCTATAATAATAATCCTTAATTTTCTACCTTTTTTTTTCTTAGAGCTTTCTAACTACTGAATGATCTCTGCTTCCACAGGAGAGATAATTTCTTTTGCCTTCAAGGAATGATATTTTCCCCTCCCTTAGAAGTGTTTGTGTCTACTTATCTGTATCGTGAAACCTTGTTACGAATAGGTCACCATCTCTGCATTAATGTTTGTGTGAAAATAGCATAGGGCCTTTGTTTAGAAATATTACTGGGAATTCAACCATCGTTTGGAAATAGATTTAGTAATATCTTGTTACTCTGAATCCAAGATTCTCTCTTCTGGACTTTTTTCATCTAAAGCTCCTGCAATTTTCTTCAAAGAGTATTTAATATTATCTCTCTTAGACTCTGTTGGCGAAACCCCTTTGTCGTCAAGGCTCTTGCCAAGAGAATGTTTGTCTTGACTTCACACGTCGAGTGATCTGCATTAATTCTGAGTGACATACATGTAGGAAATCCATGTTGAAAGGCCACCCTTAGGAGCATTTCCAGTAAAACCACGTGAGAACAGAAATAAGGATAAACTGTTGTCCATTTCTATGAAACCCAATCTCATTTGCTTCCTTTTGTTTGTTTGTTCTGTGAGCCAAATTCGTAAGCATCAAAAGGCAGAGTGCCACGTAGCGTCTTTTCACTTTTTTTTTTTTGTGATGAGATGGATCGATTGAATCTTCTAGATTGGCTTTTTGCTCAGGAGCACTTCCCTTCATGTCAAAGCCCAAGACACACAGGATTTTGAGTTTGAGGCACAATGTGGCAGAGATGAGCAGTTTCGGTGATAAAGAACTATGTGAAAAATCTTGTGATTAATCCATACTGGACAGACATTTTATATCTGGTGGTATATTTTTCACATTAGCTGTTTCTTAGGATTAGCAGACCAGTGCAAATCTTGTTTCATCCGTCCCTGGGTATTTAGAGTAGCGCCAAGCAAAGCACAGCTTAACATATGCTTACTCGGGATTAAGGATGATTAAAAAAAAAAAAAAAACTTCTGATAGATAGTAACCTAGAATCTCCACAGTCCAGTGCACTCCATGGATGAGCTGTTTCTGTGGGCGCCAACGACCAACCCTAACCCTCTAGTCCCAAGGTTCCAAAGGGTCTGGGTTATATTTTGTGGAGGTTGAGTTTCAAAGCGCAGTGACTGCCCCTTCACCGTGTCCGTTTCCCCTCGTGCTGCAGTGTTGCATGTGGCTGCTCCGTGGCCAAGAAGAGGAGAGCTGAGGAGCAGGCGCTGGGCGTCCCAGTCAACAAAAGGAAGTCTCTGCTGATGAAGCCCCGGCACTACAGCCCGAGCTCGGACTGCAAAGGAGACGGCGAGGACAGGGCCGAGGAGGATGGCCCCTTGGAAACAAACGATCACTCTGCTGCAGGTAGCAAGGAGCACGGCTCCAACTCGATCCAGGCTCTGGCACCAAGTCACAGTTAGCTCATGTAGAACCCATGGTTGGTGTCCCTATAGAAGCATTTTTGAGATTTGGAAGCAAAATCAAACATTTTGTTCACTCAATAGTCGCTACTGAGGTTCCTTTTGGGGGGTTTTTTGTGTTTTTTTTTTTTTTTCAGTATCTATGGAGGGTCATAGATAAACAACAGAGTCCTTGCCCTGGTGCCATCTACAAGATTTTTTTCTTATTGAAAAAAAAATACCAAGCTTTAAAGTTGAACAGTTCAATTATGATCGCATGGTGTATTTGAGTATATATATAAATATATGTAGCCAAAACATATATTTTTGTTTTGTCAATATACATATTATTGACTTCAAAAATATAACTGACAATAACAATATAGATGAATGCAAATGGTTTGTGATCTTAATACTTTACATACTTTGAAGAAGTATTTATAGCAAAGGAGTGTAGACATGACCTAAAGTCACCATCCTAGAGGCTCTTTCAGTAGGAAAATGAGATAGAAAATGTACCACTGTGCCCATTATTTCTCAAATAAATAATTTAAATTTATCTTTATGTACACATTATAACTCATAAATCACTTTTTCACTCTTAAAGTACTTTTGCATGCTAAGTGAAATGTAGTTATTACTTTGATACTTTAGAATGCATTTCCCCCCAGTCCGTAGGGACTGCCATTAGTTTCTGGTAGCTATCGGCCTCTAGAGACTGAATATCACTGAGTAATTTGTGCTTGAGGCTGAAATTGAGTACAAAAAATTGCAAATATTTATAAAAAATCAATTAACATTCAAGCTTAGACTTACTAGAAAATAAAATTAAATGTATTTATATGCTAGTACACATAAACGTTTCTGAATGTTACTTGGTAAGGAATCAAAATACACTAAATAATCTGTTATTTGGAAAGAAGGTATAAATAAATATTTATTATAAATAACATTATAGGAATAACCAGGATAATAATTTAAAGGATATAAAGTTTATTGACTGACTAAGTAGAACTCTCAGGTCAGTTTTGTCTTACCTTGAATAATCTCGACTGAAAAATAATTGGAGATTCTGTGGGTGAAGCAGAGTTTATTCTGATTTGAATACATTTAAGCAGATTTTCTAGTTTTTATATATCTAGCATATGTTTTGAAGGCTCATAGCCCATCTGTAAATTATATTCTAATGCTAAGTTCTTTTATTGTCTATGAAAATTTTGAGTTGGGTCTTGAGGAAAGTCATTGAGTTATTGTGGGTTGAGTTTGAGATTGTTGAGTCTTTGTGGGCTGAGTTGTGGTATAATTCATCTAACTGGCATGAATTTTCCATAACTTTAAGAAAATGTACCTGTATCTGGCTTGCTGACTTCCACCTCTCTATTAAAGCTGCTTGATCATCACAGATGTTTGATGTCAACCAACTGACTGTATTATTCAGGTGTACTTAGTGAAGTGTTCAGTGGAGTGCACTGATAGATGTCTATTTGTGGGTTCACAAATGCTAGCTGTTTCTGCTATGTTAGAACCACTACTGATAATAATGACTATACTGAAGGTACAGCAATAGCAACCATTACTTTTTTAGTTCCTTTTATATCCCAGGCATATCACTTACAAGATATGATCAAAAACAAGGTGAATGTTTACATTATTACAGTAAAAGACACATTGCCATTCAGGTGGTGAAAGGACATAGGGCTCATGAAGGCTGTGGTCATGTTTGAATCCTGTAAGCTGTTTGTGCCCTGTTACTGCATAGACTACCCCTCGCGTCACCACTGGCTCTCTTCCAAGAGGTTGGGAGTCCAGGAATACAAGAGAATATGGACAAAGCCATGCGAATGCACCTTCCTGATGACTGGGAAGACCAGCTTGCTCAGCATCACCAGGAGAAAGCACACAGTCCAGGG
This sequence comes from Ctenodactylus gundi, assembly GCA_004027205.1. NCBI lineage: Eukaryota > Metazoa > Chordata > Mammalia > Rodentia > Ctenodactylidae > Ctenodactylus > Ctenodactylus gundi. The sequence goes on along the minus strand of PVKB01003624.1, from coordinate 95,697 downwards.
GAGGCAGGGCAGTGAGAATGAGCTTAAATGTGTGAGTGACCCAGCCCGAGTCTGAGATAATGGTGTGTGGTCATTTCAGCGGAATCCGTCTCAGCTATGGAAGTTCTAGGGAATGGAATGAACCTTTTAGCAGATTGTCTTTCATTTAATAACAAGGGATAAGTCACTCTACTTTCGGTACTTCAAAAGATGAATTCACTTTTTAGGGCTTTTATTGGCAGAAAATTTCACATATTAAAAAGGCCTGGGAAAACATTTACCTGTAAAGGTAATCCCAGTAGTTACAGAAGTTGAACTGAAATTTAACGATAATAAAATCCAGTTATACTGAAGAAGTTAATTCAAATGATTATGATTTTTAGAGGATTTTAAAAAGTTGTTTTGATGCCAAAAAATAGGTAGATATATGAAAGAATTTATTACTGTATACTTATAAAATGCCAGCAACTTAGCATAGATTGTAGAAATTTTCCTGTCCATTGTTTTTATATTAGTAAAGTTGAGACTGTTTGTTAGATGGTGTGCTGTTTATTCATTTTTACGTATTTTTCTCTATAATTTAAGGATCCCTGTTTTTGTCATTGCAAGTTAGGTAACAATTTCAATCTAGAATATTCATATAAATTTAGTCTTGAGAATTTCCAAATTCTGGATAATAATAGGATGCTAATACTCTTAGCAGTTTCTTCTCAGGAAGGCTGTGTTTTGTAAACTCCAGCCATGGCATAAGGCATTCCTCAGCTATAGAATGTGGGGTACTCTGTTACAGAGGTGAGGACCTGGGATTGGAAGCGTATGCCCCTGGCTCTGGGGTTCAGCCCTCCACCGGGCAGCTGTGTTGTCTTGAATAAGCCTTTGCCTCCAAGACTGCAGTTTCCCTTCTGTAAAATGGACAGAAAAGGACATTTCTTGTAATCATTCTGAAGAGTAAATTCCATAAAAAGTGGAACCATGCTAGGGACACCTAAGTTTATTGTACTGGGAAGAATCTTTGAATCGTCCAGTCATTGGATCATTCTCATTCTGAAGAGGAGAATCCTAGATTCAGAGGAGTCAGGGCCTGATCACAGTCACACAGGCAGGTAGTGCCAGGCTGGCAGTGTGCCTCTGGACCTCCCACTCCAAGGGTCCAATGTGTGTCTGCACCTCCCACTTCAAGGGGTCCACTTCAGCGCCCCTGCTGCTGGCACTGGCTTCCAGTTTCCACAGTCTACAGCAGAATGTGGCTGTGGCACAAGTAGCTGAGTGGTGAGCCCATGAAAGCTGTTTAATCCTGTTGACCCTCCCCGGTGTAAGGGTCTCTTTTACTCACTATTCTAAAGGTAAAGCTTGCCCATCTCTTCCGTGTTAAAGGTCCTCTTTGTCCCCAGCTATTATTGGCTTTGAAAATAGTATCCGGGGAAGATAGAGAGCCACTTTTCGTTGAATACCTGTTGGCGCTCCAGTGGGATCTTGACGGTGAGCATGTAGGCTGCTGCTGCTGCTGTCCTTACAGTACGAACAGAGACTCCAGCAGAGATGGGCCAAGGAGCCTGTCTGAGTGGACACGGACAGAAGCGCCAGCCTCCCAGCTCAAGCCCACAACCCTCTAGATCGCCATGCAAAGCTGCGTTAGCTATTCCAGTGGCGTGCAAGTCACCAAATACATCCCTGTGCCACCTGGGAAAACACAACACTCTAGCCTAAAAAAAAAAAAAAAAAAAAAAAAAAAAAAAAAAGCAGGCAGCCCCATTACAAAGCAGGGAGAAGCCAGCACCCGTCACAGATCTGTCAGGTTCAAAAGCTCACGCAGATTTTTTTCTTAGGATCACAGTGAAAGCCCGAGAGGGGTTTGGGAACACAGAAAGTTGGTGCGCACTTTGCAGAACATCCCTGGAAACCAGCGCGTGCGACACACGTAGGCACCTCTGTCGGCAGGGCTCCTCTTTTTCTGAAGAATAATTAATAAATATTTTCTTTTAGCATATAACAAACAGTTGAACCAAACAATTATGTAAACTGGAAATGACCCAAAATGCTAGCAGTTGGCAGCGGCACAGTGAAATGCATTGTCGCGCACATGTGTGCGTTTGTCGCTCCCGCCTCTCTGGTGATCTGCACTTAATAGGAATATTTTAAACTATGTAGCTAAGCAACAGAGGTAATTGTTGCTTTCTAGAGCTTTTGTTAGCACTCTAACACAGCCCAAATATGCATAATTAGGTATAATGTCTATAAATCATCATTGTACACATGTGGGTAGTTAAGTGGAGTGAGAGAATAGTTCAATGAATTGAGCATATTCACTGAAAATGCTTTTTATTTGTTTTCTGTAGTTCATAATACTTTAAAATTATCATAGCCCTTTACACTTTCTCTTAATAGCCAACCGTGATACTGAGAAAAACTTCATTTGCATTTTAGACTATGTTTAATATATTATTTAAACCTGGAGTTCCTCTGATACGGATGCAGGAGAAGAGAGAGAGCAGAGGCCCACCCCTCGAATATTACGTGCTTGTTTACCCGGTCTCTTTTCTAGGAAGTAAAATGTTAAATTTTTCAGTTTACATTGAATAGAGCCCAACAAAAGACTGCACCCTATAATCAGCATTATTTACAGGGGCTAGTGTTGTGACTGAATTCTTCCCTTCATCCAAAAATGCTTTTAGTTACTATGGCAATATTTACTTGATCCTGGCAGTCCAGTGTTGATTTAGGGAGATAATTACCAGAAAGGAAGATGATGGAGATGTATTTTTGAGTGTCCTTGTCAGAGACAATGTTTATAAAAAATTAAATGAGACAAAAAAAAGGCACATTGTCTTCTACGCAGACACCCGCCCCGTAGCCCTCATAGCCCTCATAGCCCTCACAGGATGGCTGCGCTTTTGTCCAAGATGTTGATTAAGGCAGAAAGCACTTCACTTGGTGTCTTTAACAGTCTTTAAGGGGCTTATTGTTTTGTGCTTCCCATCCCCCCCACCATGCCTTTGAAAGACAGAAATGTTCTTCTGTTTCTTTCTTTTTCTTTCTTTTTTTGTTCTACTGGATGTCAGAGGACCACAGCTGGGTTGTTCAGTGCACGTCACAGCCTAGCCTTCATTGAGCACCACCTGACAGTCCGCCCCTTCCACTGCTATGTTTGTACTAGGGAAGGCTTGAGTAAGCTGGCCAGGCATACATACATCTCATCATCCCCACGGAGTGAAGGCTGACCCTGACAGCTGTCCTGAAATGACAGCCATCCCTCCTGGACAGACTCACACTTAAGGCCCGCTCCTGAGGTCACAGTCCAAGAGGGCCCCGTACTGAGCACTAGCTCACATTCAGCACCCTCCAATCTCCCCCACCTCTTGTCTTCTCCTCTCTTGGCACAAGTGTGTGCAATCTCAGGCTAGAACCTATGTCTACCGTTTAAGGTGCCATTGTATCTGACTGAGCTCCTTTATCTTTTCCTCAATAGGGACTTTCAGGGTGATAATTATGCATGTTTTGTTTTTTTGTTTGTTTTTGTTTTGTTTTGTTTTTTGCTTTAGAGATTCTTTGTTGGCTCTTTTTTTGGTGTTTTTCTTCTTTTTCCTGTTTGGTTGTTTATTGTGGCATTAGGTATTGAACTCAGAGCTTTTGCCCTGAGCTATATACCCAGCCTTTTATTTATCTTTAATTTCAATCAGGATCTCAGTAAGTCACTAAATTGCTCAGGCTGGGCCTTAACGTGTAGTCTCCTATCTCAGCTTCCCAGAGTGCTGGGATTAGACACATGCCGGTCAGGAGGTCTTAAAAGCTTCAGAACTTGTTCAGTTATCATCTCTATGTAGACATATTTGTATCTCAGTTAATACTTCATGAAATCCGTGGTTTTGTCTGAGAAACTGGAGGGAACAAAAACTAATAAGCTTCAAAAATACTTTTCTAATAAGGAAATCTGATGAGTATTTTCTTTACATTGTGTTGCATCATGAATATTCGACGTCCTTTCGCTTGGCTAAGATGTGAGAAGAGAAAAGGTATAATAGCAATGATTTTATGTTCAATGCAGCAATTCTTACTGTTGAATATTGACTTCTTGTCCTATTAATCTAGAAGCATTCAGCTCTTAAATGCTGGAATTATAAGAGTTCATCTTTTAAAAGTATTTTGTTTATTTTAACAGCATATTTTTTCATCAGGGTTTGTAAATTAATAGATACCACATATACATGTGTGCCTGTGGGAATATATACACATTTATATGTGTACACACAAATTGGTACAATAGTCTCAAAACATTTTTCTGTCATGTTTTCAAATGTTTTTCCCGATAGAAGAAATCTCAATAAAGCCTGAGGATGAGAACTTTAACTCAACGGTGCAGGAGAACTCCCATCAGAAAGAAGGCCAGTATACTTGTTATCAAGAGCTTGTGGTCAAATCTTTAATGCACTTGGGAAAATTTGAAAAAAATGTGTCTGTTCAGACCTTAAGTGAAAGCTTCAACGACAGCGGCATTCAGTCTCTGAAAGCAGAGGGTGACGAAGCAGATGAGTGCTTTCTGGTCAGTTCTGACGATGGAAGAGACAAAGCGGGCGACACCCAGCCACCCTTCTGCTCCTCTGATGATGGCGAAAGTAACTGTGAAAGTGCAGAGAACGGCTGGGACAGCGGCTCTAACTTGTCAGAAGACACCAAACCTCAGAGGGGCCCGAAGTACGTGGTAGCGGCTAATCCAAAAGACCTATTGGAAGTTCCTGAAATAAAAGTGGAAAATGACACATTTGCTCCTTGTGAGAACGGGAGTGATTCCAACGCAGAAAGAAGAGACCCACAGAATGCTGGTGTGGAGCCCCTGGATAGCCAGGCCCAGCCTTCCTTCCCTGAAGCTGAGGAAGAAGAGGGCGAGAGTTTGGCCAAGATAACAGAAGAATCCAGTGGCCTGGAGGGAGCCAAAGGGAACTTAAGTTTATTGGAGCAGGCCATTGCTCTGCAGGCCGGGCGGGGCTGTGCTCTCCATAGCACTTACAAAGAGCTGGACAGGTTTCTCCTGGAACACCTGGCCGGGGAAAGGAGACAAACCAAAGTTATCGATGTGGCTGGAAGACAAATCTTCAACAATAAACGTAAGTCATATTTTTGCATTCATATTAGGAAAACATTGCTTTAAGGTTTGGGGGAGAAGGTTAGATTTGATTATTCTTTTCAGATAGCTTTTTGACAGCCTGATGCAATTTAAATTTGATACATAATTCTGAAATAAGTAATTCCTTATATTTCTCCCTACTTTCCAGATTATTATTAGATTAAGCTCAACTTTGCAGTATCTCTCCATAGGAATAAAAACACTTCTTGCCTCCATTTCTTCTAATTGAACCGCTTTTTAAAAAATTCATCATATCTTTTTGTTTCTCTCCATTTTATTGATACGTACAAGTGCAGAATTTAAGGTTTGCAATGGAATTGAGCATTTTGTGCACATACGTATCTTGTCGAAGTGACAAGGGCTTTCCCGCTCTCCTTTTGTCCCTCCCCCTACCCTCCCTTCCCTTCCTTCAACCCCACCCCCACCCCCGTCCCCCTCTTTCACTTTGTCTTTCGTTTAAAGTTCCATGAGATAGTTGTGGTCTGGGTCTCTCATATCAGAGAGACCATCCGATGTTTCACCTTCTGCTTCTGACTCACTTCACTAAGCATGATATTCTCATGTTTCTTCCATTTGCCTGTGAAAACTTCCACACTGTTGGACCTTACAGATGCGTAGTATTCCATTGTGTATAAGTACCACAGTTTGTGTATCCACTGGTCTGTTGATGGGTATTTTGATGACTTCCATTTTCTAGCTATTGTTAGTTGTGCTGCTATGAACATGGGTATACATATATCTCCATTGTATGTTGTTTTGGCCTCTTTTGGATATATTCCCAGGAGCCGTGTCGCCAGATCAAAGGGGATATTTATTTCTAGTCTTTTGAGAGCTCTCCATACTGCTTTCCAGAGTGGTCAAATGGATTTACACTCCCACTAGCAGCGCAGGAGGGTTCCTTTCTCCCCACAGCCTCGCCAGCACTGATTGCTATTTGATTTGTTGATATAAGCCATTCTCTCTGGAGTGAGATGGTATCTTAGCGTTGTTCTGATGTGCATTTCTCTTATGCCTAGAGATGTTGAGCATCTTTTCATGTATCTATTGGCCTTTTGTACTTCTTGTGAGTGAACTGCCTCTTCATTTCATTTGCCCATTTTTCAATAGGATCATTTATTTTGGTGGGCTTAATTTTCTTTAGCTCCCTGTGTATTCTAGTTATGAGTTTCTAATCTGAGGTGTTGGTGGTGAATATTTTTTCCCAGTCTGTTGGTTCTTTATTTACAATGTTGACAGTTTCCTTTGCTGTGAAGAAACTTTTTAATTTGACAAGATCCCATTTGTTGATAATGGGGGTAATTTCTTTTGCTCTTGGTGTCTTGCCAAGAAAATCTTTGCCTACCCCTATGTCTTTTAGAAACTTGCCTACTTTGTCTTCCAGAAGGTTTAGTGTTTCATTTTTAATGTTTAGGTCTTTAATCCATTTTGATTTGATTTTGGTGCATGGTGATAGGTGTGTGACTAGATTCATTCTTCTGCATACCTACAAGTTTTTTCAAAGAACTTGAAACAACAATTCTTAAATTCATATGGAACCAAAAGAGACCGCGAATAGACAAAGCAACCCTAAGCAACAAGACCAAAGCAGGAGGCATTACAATCCCAGACATCAGGCTATACTATAAAGCCATAGTGGTAAAAACAATTTGGTACTGGCATAAAAATAGACAGATAGACCAGTGGAACAGAATCGAGGATGCAGAAACAAACCCAAATACCCTCAACTACCTAATTTTTGACAAAGGGGCCAAATCCACACAATGGAAAAAGGACAGCCTGTTCAACATATGGTGCTGGGAAAACTGGACATCCACATGGAGAAGAATGAACCTAGTCATCATATCTTTAAAACATACTCTACTGGACATGCTTAGAAGTACAACAGTATTTGTCAGATTTCAAATCACTCTACTAGTCAAATCAATTCCAGAAGTTAGATTTTTATTTCCTGCTCTCATCTTATGATCATCCATAAAAGTTTCTGAGTTTTATCAAGTTGCTTGCAAGCCTAGCAGGATGCTTTGAGTCTTCATGAGATTAGAGAGGGTATTATTAATGTGTTCATTAACAAGCCTGTAATTTTACCAGTTCTGTAACCCAGGAATCACATATATCTGGGTCAACCTTAAACTGGCAAAATAAAAGTTCTTCAAGCAAACCTTAGAATTGCTTCTCAGGCTTTGGGAAAACATGGTCACCTTCCTCCAAATTCTACCTCACACAGTATATGAATTCAGCAATTGTGTCAATTCTTCCAGTAGTGTTTAAGTGCCTGCGAGTTCCTTTTAAGATGGGTGTTTTGGGGTCCCAATCATCCTGAAAGCTCCATAGTTTGTACATTCTTTAATAGAGTTCTTAGATGGTTTGCACCTTACAGTCTGAGAGGCACAGATTTAAAGGAAGGAAGGGTTTCTTACAAGAAATATCAAGGTCATTGATCTGAAGAACTTAGAATAACATGTTAGTGTGGCTTGAAAGATCTGATTGTAGAGATATATCCAGAAACAAGTTGGGTATTTTGTTGTTTTAAGTGCCTTTTAGCACTCACCTACAATCTTTATAAACAATGTCGTGTAGAGCTGAGGAACCAGAAAAGACTGAAATGATGTCACATAGTGAGAAGCACAGTAATGATAATGTGCATGCATCCTTCAGGGGGCGGAACAGGAGCACGTGTCAATGACGTGTGGCTCAGGACAGGACATTGCATTGTGTACTCCTGATAATATACAATTTGTTTAATTTAGCTGTTTTTAAGTAAACTACAAAATCTGAAAAACACTATGAAATTAACTTAAAAATTTCCCCAATCTATAATTTCTAATAAACTATATTTTATTGGTTCTAAAGAGTCTGGTTTCCCCATTTTTAGCATCTGTGAAATCAAAAAAAATATGCAGTAGATATATTTCAGTAGCCTTTTTCTTTTTTAATCATACACAAAATAATGTTTTACCTTACAATCAATGATGTTTTACAAACAGTGAAATACAGTATTTATAGAAACTTTATGTGAGCCATATCTTAAAACACTTTGATTCATAATTCTGTGGGTTTTTTAAAATAAGGCTTTTTAAATTTTTTTTCAAAAATTAGCAAGGTAATAGAGTCTATATTTGTAAACCCTTGTTTACTTGGAGACAGAGAACCACTGTCAGAGGTGGATGAGACACCTGGGTGCTCTGTGGCTTGAGGTCCCACACTGGGACATGGAAAGCCTGTGCACAGGGCCAGGCTCATATGAAACAGGCAAAGAAGGTGAAACCTATATTTCAAAAAACTGTGGGCTTAGCCAAGGATACCTACAGAGTCCAAAATTGGTATTTCCTTTTCTATTCGTTGTCCTGGGTATAGAAACTAGTGGCACAAGAGGACAAGAGGGATTTTTTCTTCACTGGCATACATCCCATGTCCTGATGTTCTTATCTCTACTCATTTTATGTGTGTGCTACTAGAGATCGAGCCCAGAGCTTTCACAGTGAGCTACATATCCAGCCCCTTTTATTTATTTATTATGTTTTTTATTTAATTTTGAGACAGTCTCTTGTTAAGCTGCCTAGGCTAGGCTCCAATCTGCGGTCTTCTGGCTCATCCTCCCAGAGTGCTGGCATTACAGGCCTATGTCACTCGTCCCTACTAACTGCCATCCCCTCCGAAATACCTTCCTGACTGTATAAACCTTGGGCATGTTAAGGAGAGGGAACGAGAATTTTTTACCCCATTAATTCTGGAGACTGAACCTAAGAGCTTGCATATACTAGGCAAACACTTCTTTTTTTGGAGACAGTATTTCACTAAGTTATCTAGGCTGCCTTGAAACTTGCAACCCTTCTGCCTCAGCATCCCAAGTAGCAGAAGAACTCTAAGATTCTAAAATAGCACTTTAGTTAAGCTTTCAGGAGAGTTGCCACTTGCAGAGTATGTTTGGTTATGCTATAGCTATGAAGCATTTAGGAAGGTCCCATGTAAGTAGAGTCACCATGCACATTATTGCCCAGCCTTCTCACATAAAGAGAACGACACAAGCAATGACACAATTATATCAGTTTTGAGCGAGGACAATGCCAGGCAAACCAGAATACGACATCACCAGAGGAGAAGGTCGCCCTCATTGCGCAAAACAAAGACAAGTGAGGCTTGAGAGTGGCCCTGAGCTGGAGATCTGGCTTTGCATCTTGATCATCCATAGAAGTTTTTGAGTTTTATCAAGTCACTTGCAAGCCTAGCTGGATGCTGTGAGCCTTCATGAGATAAGAGAGGGTGTTAATGCCTCATTGATAAGCCTAAACTTTTACCAGTTCTGCAACCCAGGAATCACAATTATCTGGGTCAGGCCTAAACTGGCCGAGTAAATGTTCTTCAAGCAAACCTTAAAATTGCTTCTCAGGCCTTAGGAAAATATGAAAACAGGTTCTGCCCTCCAGAGCGTTTCAGCTGCACCTTTGTTTCTGCCAGCCGAAGAGAGATTTGCAGACAGAGGTGCATGGCGGACTGTCAGTGGGCCCCGCCTGGGCCAGTGCCAGCCTGCGTTATCTCCAGCACCCTCTCTGGCTTCCTGCAGATGAACAGTGTGGTGAGGAGGGAAAATGCTCTCCGCCAAACCTTTCAAGGTGGTTGAGAAATATGGCCTCCTCTGGGCAAGAGCCAGGAGAGGGAGGGCATCCGAACACACATTGCTGCCCTTGGCCCTGCAAGCGGTGCTCTGCTGAGGTGTCAGCCCCTCTCCGTTCACTTTAATTGAGCTTCAAGATTTTGACTAGTGGACTACAGACCTCACATACCCAAATCAACTTGAAATTTGGCACTGTGGTTGGATTATATAAAAGAGACATGCGCAGCGTCATAGACCATCACGAAGTCTAATATGTCTTGTTGTCTTTTGAAAAATAGAGTAGTGTGGATATCAGTTACGGCATCGAAATCCTGTCTCTAGTTAACATAAGCGCCTGCCCCTGGATGTGTGTCCGTCTCGTCTGCCTGCTACTCATTTATAGCTCATTACTTCCTGTTTCCGGACTCTTCCTGGACTCATCCAGGCTGCAACTCCTCCCCTTTTATTGAGGTCATGCTCCCCTATAATTGCATTACATATAGCCTGCTGTGCCCATCTGCCCAGGACCGTGAATGATCCAGCAACTGGGGTGCCGTGGCGTCAGGTCTGCTCTGCCAGGACACTGCCCCAAGAGGTCTGTCACCTTCCGTCACAGTGGCCTGCTCTGGATGGCCAGCCTGGAGCAGGAGCGTACAGGGTCTCTGCATCCTCGCACATTGGGACCCTTCCCCAGACTGCATGATTGGCAGCGTCTTGGGGAGGATCACGTGGATTATTTAAGTTTTCTCCTGAAATCAAGGAGCCTCATTAGTTCCGTTGCTCTACATCATGGGAATCCCACAGCCTTCCTGCAGGATTCCAGATTCCACGTGCTCCCTTCTCTGAGAGCCCGTGTGCAGTTCTCTTCCCTTTCTAATGCCAAGGGGTAGCTTCTCCGTAAGTGTGAGTTACAAGGCAACTTCTCCCGAAAGACTGTATTTCTATTTTATCTACCATCTCAGTCATGAATATATACATTGGTGACTAAGGCTTCGTCTGCATTAGCTATACTCTCATCAGTATTCCTCTTCTGTACACATTTGTGCTGTGTGTTTACATAGCCCTTTCTTTGCCAGAAAATTAAAACTCCCCAGCTTGTCTTGAGCCTCTTCTCCAGACTCCTGCCTCGTGGCTTCCCAGGAGCGGATGTGCTCCCGGATGATGCCTCCGTGGGCCCCACCTGCCTACGTTCTCTGCATCCCTACTCGTCCTCTTCCTGCTCTGTACTTCTGTTTTCCCCAACTCTCGTCTCCTTGCCATCGCTTCAGCTTTCAGTGTCTGCAATTGTAGAAAGCTTTGGCTTATTCCCTGTAGTCCCGGCCAATCCCGGGCCCTGTTGGGAGTAAGCTCTGCTTGTGTGTGAGCGGCTGGTAGGCCCCAAGCCCCACGACCACCTGCTTCCAGGGACCCACAAGAACAAAGTCAGAGGGGGCCTCTCTCAGATCTGGTGACTTCTTGGTTCTGCAATTTCGAGTCTGTTTTCTTTCTAACTACACCTTTAGTAGAAGATGCTTTGGATTTAAATAAATTCTTTCTTCTTTCCCACTTCTCTTCTTTGTTTCTTTTTCATTTATTTTTTTCCTTTTCAGGAGCCTGTTTACTCTTTGGCCTGAAGGAGATTTTTTTCCATAATGAGGCTTTAACTACAATATGTGACATGAACAACTTAAAACAATCTCTTCATTTTGACAATCCCTTGCCCTTGTGCAAGGAAACCAAGCAAACCAAGCAAACCTAACCTTTGCTTAGGAAACCAAGAAAATTGAAAACATGTTTTCTATTTCCACAGGTCTTAGTTGAGGGTCTTATTCAAGGCAATGTGAGAAGAATGTCTCTGGTGGCAGAACCGAATAGAGTGAGGACGTCACCCTGCAAGGCCACGCTATTGAATAGGAAAGAATAGCCAAGTGAATTTCTCCATTCAATTTCTTTGTAGATTCACCGAGGCCTGAGAAGAGGGAGACCAAGTGCCCCATCCCTGGGTGTGATGGCACCGGGCACGTGACGGGGCTCTACCCCCACCACCGCAGCCTTTCAGGGTGCCCCCACAAAGTGCGGGTTCCCCTGGAAAGTGAGTAACCACTTCTCCCTTAAAGGTGTTGGTCCCTTCTTATAAGCACCGGAATGTGACAGTGTTAGACTTTCTCTTCCAGTTTGGAATTAGGGATAAAAACAAGATTTTCTGTTTTCCAAGCAATTCCTTCATAATTGTATCTTTTAAAATATAGTGTGTGAGTGGAAGCGGTGAGGGCAAGAAGGCTAACTGATGAGAGAACACGGTCATTGAGAAGATGGCTTGTCCCATGGTCCCTAAGAAGAGGGGTCTCCTAATGCCACAGGACACATAGGGAGCTTCAGGGCTGCTCAGGAGGTGAATGTGGGAGGAGCTGTGGGCAGGAACCTTCAGGATGGCTTCTGTGTCACAGAGCACGTAAGACAGGGCAAGCTTCCTGTAGCTTGGCAGGCTCTGGGGTCTCACATTTTGAATCTATTTATTGAGACACCTCTTGGACCACACAAATTGGCAGAAAGAAGGAAGCTCCAGGATTCTCCTTCTCAGTGTCAAGATTTAGCAAATCACTAACTCTGATCTCTGCTGATGAACCATGGTTATGGTGCCTCACACCGACACCACGGTGGTTCCCTCTGCCGTACTCTCGGCAATAGCCACGTGGCAGGGGAAGGTGAGAGGACAAAGAGACAAATGACATCACTGAGGAAAGAGAAAAGACTAGACGCAGAATGTCAAGTGATGAAGAAAATGTGTAAAAAGCTATTTGGCAAATGGCGTCCTCCGTCTAATCACCCTAGGAAAAGAGGATGAATACGAAAAAAGGGAGATGAGCTTTATAGTTTAAGGGAAATTTATGAAGACTAATTTTGTAAAGCCTAGAGTTAAATATAGGGCTCAGGGCATTTAATATACAGAAAAGGCATTGATTGATTTACATTTGAAGTTCTTAGATGCCTTATCTTTCAACACTAATCTATCTAGGAGGGAGCATGGTATATTATGTAACTAAAATCAGTTGAGTGCAAAGTTGAGAAGTAAATTTGTTGGCATGTGATATGTTTGTGGAAAATTATTCTTCCCTTTAACATTTTGTGCTTAGTTCTTGCCATGCACGAAAATGTGCTGAAGTGTCCCACCCCGGGATGCACAGGAAGGGGACACGTGAACAGCAACCGCAACACTCACAGGAGGTAATTCTGATGAATTGCTAATTGTATCACATTTTACAGAGGGAGAAAAACTTTCCACCAATCAAATAATGGGCTATGTGTTGTGCTGCATCTCTATCATATGCTAATACTGCTAGAGCTAGATACGGAGTATTCTCAATCTGGGCAGTCAGAAAGGAAAACAATCACTTTATTCCTTTTCCTAGCAATGTTCATATTAGCAGCCAATTCGGATGACGACAAATGTCACATTTGAAGATGCTCTGGTTCTGTGTTCACAGTCAGATGAATCGAGCATGCTCTTTTCTGTCCTGAAGTCTCATTGTTGTCATTTTGACACTGGAAAAGAGTTGCTTATGGGTTATGTTTAATGCCAGCAGGCATTTAGAAGATATCCAGAGAGCTTCAGTGTATGGAGGTTTGGACTGAACACAGGTGGAGAGGTGACATTCATTGAGATTACAATGAAAATAAATCACACAGATGTGCATTTATGTAACAGCAGTTTGTGTGTTTGTAAATATTCTTAGTGAAAATGTTGGTTGTTTCATGTGCACATTTTTTATTTCATGAAAATTTTGTGGCTACAAGGTGCTCTGACTTACAAGCAAATTGTCAGAACATTTCACATTCCACACTTTGAATCCAAAGTAAGATCTAAAAATCAGTCTGTAAAATTTTGTTAAAGATCCAAAGATAAATCATGGAGTACCATGCTAGCTTTTCTAGTTGGGTACATTATATCTGGAACGAGAATATTCTCCTTAAAATATTAAGAAATTTCAGAATCCTATAGTTATTTCTCCCTAAGATAGTATTTTTATTTTATTTTTAAAAATAAGTTTGTTACTTTCTGCCCAAGAAACGGGGATGGGAGGATGGGAGATACACTGTTCGCCTAGCCCTGTGGGGTCCTTCGCCATCAGGACCATGCGACATGAACCCTTATGGGACTCACATTTAGCATGGACCAAGCAGTCTGCGAGGTAGTTGCCAGAGCAAGTCGCATTAGCTATTAAACTCACACCCTCATGCTTTTCTTTTTTGAAACAGTCTTTCTGGCTGCCCCATTGCTGCAGCTGAAAAATTGGCAATGTCCCAGGATAAAAATCAGCTTGATTCTTCCCAAACGGGACCGTGTCCTGACCAAGCCCACAGGTGAGAACTCCCAAGAGGTTCCTGATGTGTGTTCATGTCAAGATGCTGCCCAGCTGGGCCTCCCCTTGTGAGGTGTCATGTCCCTGTGGCTTGCCTTTCCTCGTGGCCACCAGTGGACCTGAACGGACAGTCCCCGGGAAGGACTGCTCCAAGAGCGATATTCCTAGCATAATACTGTCTCTTGCGCAAGCTGGGAGACCCCTTCAGCCCTTCTCAGGGGTAGAACCACGAGGGGAATCTGAGAAGAAGAAAGAACGTGGTCACGTCTGCTCATTAGAATCCCAAGTGCCCCCGTCAAGTGAGCTCCTTTATGACTAACTTCACCTTTTCTTCCTGAACAAAACGCCATCCCAAGCCTCTCACGTCTGCTCAGAACGAAGTGTTCTGTATTGATCCTTCTTATCACAGGCACATATGATTTCTTGAAAACACTCACTCCACCATGGATAGCAATTAGTAAAGAAGTTCCCATTGGTCCCATAATTCCTAGGTTTCTTCATGGTATCTAATAGGTTGGAGGATCTTACACTTAAGTAATCAAATGTGGATGCTAATGTCTGATGTAGTAGCATATTCTACAAATGTATTCCATTCTACAAAGGTCATATATATAGGATAAATGACTTCAGGACAAAGAAAGACAATCAGATAACTGCTGTTACCGAGTTGCTGAAATGAAAAAACCGCTATTAAGCATTTCAGTGTTTTTGGATATGATTTTCCCTTAATATTTTGCTTTTATAGATTTAATTAAGAGAGTCAACTTGGCATTCAGATCACGTGAGTAAAAACATGTCAAGTGGGGATCATGAAGCACTGAATAAGTAATAATTAGAAATTGTGAAATGGGATTCACAATTAGTATTACTATATTCTCTAGTTTCTCTCAAAGTAGATGATTATTTACCAAATATAGAAATATTGTCTCATTTTGCTCATTTCTTTAAAAATTGATGTTGTTCTAGATTAAAACATTTATGTAACTTCCAGGCTATAAGCCAAGGTAAATGATTAGGTAGATGATAGCTAAATAGACACATACTTACATATTGATAAGATCCATTAGTCTCTCAACTATCTTTAAGGAACAGCTAGAAAGCCTGGACCTAATACAAAAAAAAAAAAAAAAAAATTCATTGACCTGACATTCAGTCAAGCCAGGCAGAGTATACTGAAAAAAATTGACATTGCTAGATTTTGAAAGGTGTATTTGCCTATGTTCTCTTACCATTAGACCATATTAAAAAAAAAAACCCATATTTTCTTTGGCCAGAGCTGTGCTACATTAATTTATTTCCTTGTTTAATCCAAATACAATAATTCTACAGAAATACTTAATTCACATTTTGCCTGAAGTGGAATAATTATATTAGAAACTGTAATAGTATTATAATACAGTGATTTGACTCATATAAAAATGATGTCAATTTAAAAGATGAAATATTAAAATGTTATTTTAAAATATTATTTAAAACATTCATTGAAAGTGGGAAAAAAATGGAGAAAAGCCTAAAGAAGAAACTCACAGTTCAGGAAAAAGTCTTCAGGTGTCTGCACTGCCTATTTTAGGCATCAGGCACAGTGACTATTTATCACTGATCTGATTAACAATTCTAAAAAGCAGAGTACAGACACTTCATCCCTGCCTTCCTGTCGTTAGGTGGCACTTTTCTCTATGGAGCTCAAAGTGCAAACAAACATCAAATAATTGTGTCTCATGACATCTGCACAAGGTGAATAGAGGATTGCAAATCTCTTTTACCAACAGTGGTCTGGGACTCGGAGTGTGCAGCAGGGTAACCAGGCAGGACCCAAACCAACTCTCACTTTGGGACCTGAGTGCTCAGCTCTCCTGCGCCATGGCCAGGCCTCTGTCACTGTGCAGTGTCCCTGTGGCTACTGACAGGCAAGGGGGACTTCTCCCTACTATAAATTATGACAAAACCCTGCTCACTAATAGCTTCATTGCATTTATTCTGAACTACTCTACCTTTCCCCAGGACAAGCTTGGTGAAGCAAATTGAATTCAATTTTCGATCCCAAACCTTCACCTCTCCCAGATCGACGGTGTCAAAAGAACAAGAGAAGTTTGGAAAAGTGCCATTTGATTATGCCAGTTTCGATGCGCAAGTTTTTGGTAAACGGCCCCTGGTACAAACGGGGCAAGGACGAAAAACACCACCATTTCCTGAATGTAAGCTTCAAATTCAAATTCTAACACGCCTTGCCCCAAAATACATCTCACATATGTGTGTCAGTAGGTGGGGGTGCTCAGATATGTAACCTCCTATTTATATACAGAGAACAGTAAAATCTTTAAAAATGGATCAGTGTTACTGAAGTTACACTGAATATATGAAGTTAATGGATTATTCTACAAATACAGAATTGCTGAATCTAAATATAACAATTGTAAGAAAACGAATTCACATCTAGCTAGGCCTGAGATTATTAAAAAGTGTGATAGCTGTTATTTTTATTTCTTATTGGAATTATATAAATCTGATAGATAAAAAGGTTGAAATACTACTTGGAATATTACTTAAACCAGAGGAATAAGGCCCTGGGTTTGATTGTCCAGCACTATATAATAAAATTAGCCATGTGTGGTGATGTATGCCTGTAATCCCAGAACTGAGGAGGCTGAGACAGGAGAATTACCATGAGTTCAAGGCCGACCCAGGCTACATGGTGACTTTCTGGACCAACCTGAACTATAAAGCAGAAATGACAAAAACAAACAGAAAAAAGGATATTACTTAAATCAGCAAAAAGTACTCAGGGGAGAGGAAGGTGGAAAGTCCAAGAAGAAACTCAATTCTGGAACCAAGATTTTACTAGAAAAAAAATATGGCTATTGAAACATTTACTTGCAAATTAAAGAATTAATATGGAAATATTAAAATAGGTTAACATTCTTTGATTATAATGTATCCATTTAGAAGGCTACAGCTCAAAGACAGCATAGCATATAACTTGGTGTTTTTATTTACACATTTCTTCAAGTTATTTAGTGACTTCTAACAATCTAATGAAAAGGTGAAAAAGTAGCATTGGGAATAAATGCAGAAAATTATTCCTGCTAGCACAGCCTGACTTCTGTGAAGAAAGGAGCTAAGTAACTACCCCATTGATTCTGAGTTTTTGCGATTCAAACCTGTGGAATACCAGTCTGCACACAGAGTAATCCTTTGAGTGCTTGTTTGACGATGTCATGTTCATCACTTTCTAAGAACTGGAACTCTGTGTAACCCCAGCAGGCTGGGGAGACATCACAGCTCAGCGACAGAGAGCTTGCCTGGTTCTATCCCATGGTCCTGCTTCAATCCCTAGCCCTGAAAAAAAAAAAATCAATAGATAAATGGACTTGAAGGGTACTTTCTCCCTGGTAAGAAGTACGGTGTGCTCCACAAGACGTTTTACCTACATTTGCCAAAAATAGGTCCCAACTAACACAGCAACACAAATAGCTTCTGACAACATGTTAGTAAAAAAAAAAAAGATATATGATACACACTGTGTTGCATGTATCCATCTATACAATTTTATATTTATTTTATTACAAATATGACATGTAAATGTGTCTGACTCAGGTGAAGCTGGTTAGTAAGTTCTCTCTGTACTTACACAGCAGAAATATTGACTTTATAAACCATAAGACATTTGTTGATATCTTCATTTTCTCTTAATTGTAGGAATAACATTTGCTGATATTCTAAATTTTATTTTATGAAAAATGATCAAATATTTAAAATAAATAATGCTGCAAACCAAACAGCTAAGATATCAGCATATATCAGCCCTCATTAAATGTGGGATGTTTCTCCCATTGCCTTGAGGGATGTTCATACATAGCCCACAGTGGTGAGAAGTACGTGTAATTCTGCCTTTTCCTGATGCCTCTGTTAGCCATGCAAAAAAGGGAGCCAGGAACTCCACATGGATAATGGATTTGCCTTTCTGCTCACCTGGGGAACATTAGTCCTTGTCCTTTGCTTATCTTGCCATCCCTGAATATGTAAAATGCCTGCTCATTAATGTCTCCACCATCTACTTAGTTTTATCTATTTGGACAGAAAAAACAAAACAAAACATTTCTACTAGTCTAAGTAGAATAAAACCGCAAACTCACATGTCAAATAATAAAAATCCAATTCCATGTCTAAGCATAAATTGTTGTGAGAATTAATACTGAAGGAATACTTTTTTTCTGTGCTGGAATGACAGGACCTGAACATGTAGATTTTAGATATACATGCCTCAAGCAGCTTGTGGTCCCTGGAGGGTTTTGCTTTTGTGGTTTTTATCTGCATTTTTTGCCAAAAATGTTGCCAGTGCACCTGTCCCATAACACTGGTTTTGGAGTTTTTGTCCTAAGTAGAATAAATACAAAAAAAAAAAAAAAATCAAGAGAATAAGCGTCCTTTCCCAGTAATCACATTATTTGATCTGTGAACTTGGTGAAAACCCGTCTGAATAACCTTCATTTAATAGATCTGTGGATAATGGCTGCTGCTGTAATTTATTCTTCACATATTTTAATGCAAGAAGTTATATCTTAAGAAAACAAATCTATTTAATGACTAAAACCATGTACATGCAATTGCTAATCAAATCTCTCTTCAACAGCAAAGCATTTTTCAAATCCAGTGAAATTTGCTAATCGACTGCCGAGTGCAGGCGCCCACACACAGAGCCCGAGCCGCGCCAGCTCTTACAGCTACGGTCAGTGTAGTGAAGACTCCCACATAGCAGCAGCTGCTGCCATCCTGAACCTTTCCACCCGCTGCAGGGAAGCCGCAGACATCCTCTCCAACAAACCACAGAGTCTGCACGCCAAGGTAGGCTAGTCCAAGAACCCGGAGGGTGGGCCAGCGACTGAACCGTGAGAATAAACTGCCTTTCATGTTCCTAACCGCATTGGGCACCACCCCTCTCCGCCACGGAAGCCATCCCCTCCCTGTCTCAGGAAGGGCAGCGCGGGCAGGGATGTGTTCAGTGCCCTCAAAGTGGGAGGACGGGGGAACATTTCTTGATCGGTAGCTCTTCCTCCAAGAGACGTACCAAAGTTTGGGGAGAAGTGAGCCTTTGAGACCAGCTGGGAGAATTAGTAAATTTCCAGGCTATTTTTTGTTAAGGGGACTTCAGCAGACAAGAGAAGAAAATTACTGCCAATAGATCTCAACCACAGAAGCTCTTTGCCTGTGTGCAAACTAAAGACGAGGAACAGCATTTGATAACCCGGTGACCAGCGAAGCAGTCACAAGACCAACCCATGGAATTCTATTATCATGTATGCGACGGTTACTTAACCTAAAGAAACCTAGATTGTGGAGTATTTTCAAAATACACATAGTAAAACTCAGGGAGGTTTGCAGACTTGAAGCTTTCAAATCCCAAATTAAATTCCCTGCTCTTTACCAGAGTGTGTTTCTGACACAAGCTCAGACCCGCACATTTCCAGTTACCCCCCTCTCCCACTCCTGAGGAGTGTGCAGCCTCGGCCATGGGAACTGGATGAATACATGCAAAGACCCCGCCATGACTTGCCTTTGAGAGTGGCGGGTTGTCATGTTGGAGCCTTGGTGACCCACAGAGGGGCACAGGGGGTCCTAGGGCTTCGCCTTATCTTCAGCCCAGAGCCAATGACTCCTACATACTCATAAGGCTTTGTTTAAAAGAAATGATTTCTTTACCTGGGTGACTGAAGCCAACTGAGGTAAAATATTCATAGCTGTCTGGTAAGAGAGTGCTCCTTTGCTTTAAGTGGAAGATTCCCTGAGCTAAACTCAACCCTAAAACCAGGGTGATTAAAGCTCTGCTCTTTTTTCTCCTTTAAGGGCCTCTGGTGCCTGGTCCCCAGTGTGGTCATCTGCCCACCTGTGCCTTGCCAGGCCTTCAGGAAGGCGGGTACACAGTGCCACCGAGCATGTGACAGAAGAACCAGAATTAGCTTCTGGACGAACCTGAGCCAAGTAAACCCCAGGAAGAGTTGGTGGCCAAAAACCACTCAAAAACAATTTTTAAACAAATGAGGTTCTTAAACAAAGAAAAACACATCCTTTGAAAACTGAAAGAAAACATCCAGCTAGCTGAATTCAAAAGAATCCTGGCCACAGATTTTTGACATAGCCAAATAAGTTGGGGAATTTTAAAATGGAACTTTATTCTTAAATTCATATTTTAAATTCTGAATACATTTCTCTTTTTCTAAAGGACTGTTCTAATAGGCTTTTAGTTACAGAAAATCTAAAATATCTTCCTGTCTAGTGCTGTATTATTTGGTGGTTTTGACTGTCCAGTGGGAACAAGAGAACCAATATTATCATTATTGGTGGTATTTAAGGTACTTGAGTAATGGTGCTAGGATGTTTTCTTTGCACATGATTGTATTTTTCTGCTCCTCAGAATTCTTCTGTTCACCTTAAGGTGTTTCACGTTGCATTAAATCACTGATGTCAAACAGCGTAACACAGATGATTAAATTTGAAGGGCTTTCCTTCCCTACTGATTTTTTAAAAAAAAATCTAATTATAAAAGGGACAGTTTAACTAGCACATTTCAAAAAATCCAGAAAATTGATTTCTAATGTATATCTCCTAGCCAGGGACTACCACAGCTCTCCAGGGAACCCACACCACCAGGGTGACAGGCAATCCCACACAGAGCTGGCCTAGCCAGGCCACCAGGGAGAGGTAGGCAAGAGGACAGGAAGTCCCGAGGCCGACTTGAATGGGGTTGGTTATGCCAGTAGTTTAAGAAGCTACTTTCCTAAGAAAATTATCTCCTTTGACACAGTAGTTGCTAAAATAGTGTAACTACATGCTGTGGTGAGCACTCTCTCAGAGTCCATCACCAATGCACAGAGGTGCACATCACACTGCCGCACAGCTGGGACAGTCCGTGGGATTCTCTCCTGGTAGGATCCTATTTTCTCCATATAGAGGAGAATCTCACAAATCTCTGAAACAAATAAGCAAAAAGCTTCTTTTTATCAAAACTGAGTAAAAGTGAAGGTTATTGGCCTCTGCGCAAACAGTGCCTTGTGTGGGTCCATCACCTTTCCCTTAATTCAGGACTAAATGTAAAACCATCTTCCTCGCCACAACGTGTGTGGGCCTGATTCTATTCCCATTAGATTTCAGTTTTGCCCATGGTAGATTGTTTCTGTGTTTATTTCTGATAGCCCAAACCCATAGATCTCTTATTTAGAAATGATTATGAGTATAGAAATATAATTTTTCTTTACGCTTTGCCTGTGAGTACAATTGGAAGGCTGGGGATACTGAAGGTTGCACCATCCAGGGAGTATGAAACCATAACTCTAGCTCGTTTTTTTTTTTCATTCATTCATTCACTTATGTATTTAGAGACAGAGTCTCACTGAACCACCTAGGCAGGCCTAGACTTTGCAATCTTCCTGTCTCAGCTTTTTGAGTAGCTGGGATTACAGGCATACAACATCATGACTGGCCGGAGCTTTCTTGATGTGTTAGAGAGACATCCTGACAGGTGGACTCATCGTTGTCTCTAAAGGCTGGGCTGGCCTGGCTATGGGGTAGATGCAGCCACAGACTGCCTTTAAGCAGCTTCTGGACAAGCATGACCAAAGCAGCATGCTCTGAGAGCTGCGCCTGCCCTGCTGCTTCAGCTGGAGGGCTGGATTACACTTAAGGCTGGACAGGTGGCTTCATGGAACTTGGGTGCCAGATGGTTTCTCGCTTTCCCTTTACTTTTAGCCAGTCCTTATTTTTTAATGTAGTGATCATCTCTTCAGCTGCATGAAGCATCCAGTAGGAGAAGGAATTAAAAGTCTGAGGAACTGTCTGTGGTGGCATACACCTGTCACCTTAGTTCTTGAGAGACAAGGCGGAGGACTGGGAGTTTGAGCAGACTAGGCAACTTAATAACACCCTGTCCCATGCAGTCACCCATGGGCCCATCTTTTTGAAATCGTGTTGGAGCCTCCTACCCTTGAAGTATCCTTATGCCCATTAGCTAAGCCTAAATAATCCCCCCACCCCCGCTCTTTGCAAGCATACAACTGACTTGAAGTTCTGTGAGAGATCTGAATTAGCGATTGGCAAATCACCACTCTTAAGGAAGACCATCTGAGCACAGGTTGGTTTTCAGATGGCAAGAAAATTTGAGTTTCTCTTCAGTCTAAAACTAAGGAAGGACAATGTGGATGATGTGAGTTCTTTTTCTCCCAAAGTTTCTTAGTTTCACATATTAAGACACTTCGCTCTCCTGGCCCTCACCAACATGGAAGGCTTATACTGCTTTGTGCATGGCAGCCACCAAGCCTTGTCCCTGGCCTGACTTTGTTGGCTGTGCTCAGACCAGAGCCCATTATAGCCTGAAAGTAAAATATTATAAAATGAATTATTTACTTGTAAAAATACCATCTGGTCTGTATAACACATTGGCTTGCATAGTTTTAACTATCTTTTTGAGGAAAAGTCAAAGAAAAAAAATTAATAGATTCATTCAGGTAGTTTTGTTTGAAATATTAGGTCTTTTTTTGTTATTCTAGTTGGTTCTCTAGGAAATAACATGAGTTGGGAAGCACACAGGCAGCACAGATCCAAACACCCCCGTGCCGTGACTCAGGTGGGACAGGAGCACAGCCCCGAGGTACAAGCAGGCAGGGAAAGGCCCCTGGGTTAAGTGAGCCAGCGCTTCCCTCCTGGCCCTGGGAGTGTGGAGAGCGTGGGCCAGCCCAAGTCAGACTGCTCCCTGTTCTCCTTCCTCCCCCTGCCCTGACTGACAGAGGTAGCATCCGTTTCGGTCTATCTTTATCCTCATCACTGCTGCTTGCCAAGCATTCTGTTGTTTGTTTTGGTGTTTTCCCCACCTGTTTAGACAAAATGACATATGTGCAGCGTGCCTTAAAAGAAAACAAAAAAATTGACACTTGCTTGAAATGTTTAAAGTTCAAAGTCTGTTTTGCACTTGAACAAGGCCTGGCAAACAATGTGATGCTGCTGCCCTGTTCTCATTGCCTCTTATCAGGAATACGTTGGGTGCCCCAGGATGACGAGAACCCCAAAGCAGTCTTTTCTGGGCATCAAGGCAGATCATACACCATGCTGTTGTCAAATGTGATGCTGGTCTTGAGTCCCGGATCACAACGACTGATTGCAGAAGTGTAAGGAAACTGAGTAGCTGGTTCTGGGCCACAGGTGTAGCTCCACAGTCAGGGCGCTTCGCCTACCATGAGCCCAACTCTGGATTCTATTCCTCAATACTACACAAAAATTTTTGCCATGAGTTAGAGCCTAGATTAGACTATACAGTGAGATGCTGTCTCAAAAACAACACCGGCTCTTTATCCTCAGGTGCACTGGTCAAGAGACAAGTCTCTTTTGGTATTAAAAAACCTAATCAAATTGTTATTGTTGTTACCTGCTGTTTGTAGAACAGATATTCCTGCTGTGCATCTGTTATGGTCCTTTGTACACAGGCATTGTACACAGCACTTCGCCCATGTGAATCCTTTCTAATCCTTCTAGAAACACTGTGCAGTAAATATCCTCCTGTTTCTGCAGAGGAAGAAATAGTAGTAATCACATGATAAATTATCTTTTTTCTGAGTGACACAGCCCTAATCAAGGGAACTAAAGTCTGAATTCACACTCACTTGACTCCTTTTCTTAAGGCCTTGCAGCATGTAGGTTGTCAGTGTCGCACGAGTTTCACAGACGGTGATCTCATGTGCCAAGCAAAGACTGGGAGAGTGGGGTTAGAAATCTCATTGAAGTTGACACATTGTGTTAGTCTTTTCTTTCCCGCATTCCTACATTCTATTTTATTTAATATATTCTGCAAGTTTATTATCTGAATAGTCTCAATCCTCAGTTATCACTGAGAGTCTAATATTGTCATTTCATTGATTTCTTAGTACCCAGTCTATTTTGGAAACATATTTCCGATACCTTCTAATACAGAAAAGACTCCTCACCCCGCCAGCAGAAAACCCAAAGTGAGAAGGGCAGGGGTAAGCCGTCAGAAGACGGCAGGCAAGGCGAGTGTCCTGAGGAAGGAGCCGGCTTCCCTGTGTCTCAACCCGGCGAGGAGGAGCGAGCAGGTGCCCTGCCCTGGTTGCCCAGGAAGGAACACATAGCTGTCCTATTTCATCATTGTTGTGAAAATTAGTAATTATAATTACGAAAGCATTTAAAGTAAAATTAAAACGTTGCTTCTATTTCATCACCTTCTCTGAAAATACAATTTATAATCATTTTAAGAAGATAAGGTTATCAGTTGCCTGGGAAATGGTGAAGGAAAACAGTGACAGGCATGTGCTTCAGATCCACCCATGTGTGTGTTCTCTCCTGGCCTGCCTCTTTTCGCTGGCTAGAAGCACAGTAGGGCTACCACTGTTATTGTTCTCGGTTTTCTGTCATAGAATTTTCTGCATCCTTTGACATGCAGTCCTCATAATTGTCATTTTACTGTCCATATAATGGGCCATTTAAGAGATGTGATTTCATTAATTATTTCTCCATTGCTGAACATGTAGGTCACTGCTTATTTCATAACCTTATACAGATAAATATTAGAACCAATAATTATTTCAACTTTGAATTTAATGACAATTTATGTTTCTTAAATTACCTTCACTAAAAATCTATATTCATATAATATGCTACTTAAAGGCAGGAACAATCTACTTTTCAATTTCTCTTTTCTCCAAAATGTAATATCATGGACATATTTAGTGTTTTCTCGATAATCCATTGAATACATACATGGTAGGTAGCATCTCAACTCAAAAGTGATTGCCTTTGATGTCCCTTCTAAATTGGAAAGAACACAAACACTACTGGATTTACACTTAGCCTTAAAAGAACCCTTTAAAATTAGAAAGTAAATATTTAAAATAAAGATCCCTAATGCCACCTGGAGAAGTCAGAGTATTAGTGGCTGTGGGAGGCCTGGGCTGTGGCAGTTGTGAGTCCAGCCGCCCCCCCCCCTCCCACCTCCCCCCCCACACTTGTCCCGCCTCCTAGCCCTTTTGTGCTGCCCTGTGGAGTTTCAGGCACGAAGAAGTGATCCCTGCTGATGAAGCTCTGAATACAAATCCAAGCCAATAACGTGCGATTCCAATCTATGGGCAGAAAGGGACCCTCCTCAGTTTCTGTGTGTAATTGTGGAATGCATCTGTGGCTTACTTAAAGCCCATCTGTACCCCACTCCCCAGCGTGTAGCCTGCTCCCCCTCCCTGAAGTCAGGTGCTCTGAGCAGCCGGCAGGGGGTGGGCTGTAGAAAAGTGCCTCTTTTAAACATTAAGAATGATTTTTTTTTAAAGTCAAGCCCTGATTACTCAAGACATATAACCATAACAACTCTAGAATCTCTCTCTTTTTGAAATTTATTATTTGGAATTCTTTTCCTGTAAAACTAAAATATATGTGAGTGTTGTCTTGGAATAGTTGGTATTTTTCAGAGATCGAATCTGCACTATTTATGGGTTTTGCACTATAAAACTCTGCAGCCCAGTCACATGGCTTCTTTTTCCTAAGCCATCTGTCACAGAGGTCTGGGATTTTATGTGAATGTTGGTTGCGCAGTCTTAACCCAAGTTTTTTTTTTATGAAAAATGTCAGCAACTACAATATTTAGCATTTTACTTTACATTGTCTATTAAACTTGATTACTATAGCTCTGTTTCATTGCCATAGTTACATATCAGCCATAAAGCCAAAAATTGTTCTGATGCGCTCCTGGCAGAACACAGCATGAGATCATGGAGGGGAGAGCACATGGCATGGAGATGGTTAATATCTTGCATTTTTGTAACTAAGGTTTATTAATGCTGGTATAAAAACGTATTTGATATTATACAGATGGCATAAGATGTTGTGGTTACTACGTTATTATCCCAGATAAGCTGCACTGTCAAATTCGGGGCTTAAAACTATCACAGGAGATTAAACTATTTACTAAAAGGGGACAGAAAGATATGGCCAAAGCATCTTAGGACAACATATTAGAAGTGTATTTACCTCCTGAGAAAATAATGCAGCATATCTAGCTGGCAGGCTGGGAGAGAGAAAATATGAACTTTGCAGATTAAGCAGGCAGATAGAAGAGGCGCTGTATCTGTTTGTTTGTTTCCTCGGCACGGGCAGCAAGTGGGCCTGTCCAGCCTGGCTCAGCCGCCACCGCGGGGGAGGGCCGGCAAGGGAAGGTAACATGCCCACGTATGCTGGCCGTGGTGACCGCGGCAGGAAGGATCTCGCTAACACGTTCAGAGAAGACACTTGCTTTGCCAACCAAAAGAAAAACTAGTAAAGACATTGCCCAGAAGTTAACGGTAAATTGATGGATAGTGGAGGAACATCTCGGGAAGGCATGATTCGGTCCACTTGGGAAAGTGACAGGACCGTCCTTCCAGCGCTCGGGAGTTCTCGGGCGGTCGTGCCGCCAGTTCATGACCGCCCAGCCGCGCCTCAGTGCGGAGCTCGAAGAAGACCCAGAGAGCGTGAGCCGTTTGTTGGGACTCGAACCAAGCCGAGGATGATAGACCGTTAACAAGGCCGATGTTGGCAAACGTTACCCCAAGGAGGAACGTGGGGAGTACGTCAGGTAGTTTCACTTTGAAGTGCCATACTAAGTGACTGGAACATCACCACCTTGATTCTGAATTTCATTATAGAACGTACACCCAAGCGCTCTGCCCTCAGCTGCCCGCCACGGCTCCGCGTGGAGCCGGCACGCTGCTTGGCGCTGCTCTCCCCGCTCCGCCGCCTAACAAAGCTCCTCCAGCTCTAGGGTGAAACAGTGCTTTGTATGAATCTAATATTCTAATAAAAATTCTCTTCCAGCTGGTTGTGCTTGAGTATTTGTCATGTTAGATTAATATTGTGATCTGGGGGGTTGGGAAGTTATACGCGCCTTTTGGTAAACACGAACATTAATGCCTTACGTGACGAATTTGGAGTGATCGTTTTGTCAAGCAGAAAAGAAGATTCAAAGCTAAACTTTTCAAACATATACATTTATAAAACAATGTCGGCCAGTGCATTCAGTATCTGGAACCTCTTATGTGTATTAAGCTTACTTTGTTTAAACCCTGAAACGTGGAAGCTGGCAAATGGGCTGTTCTTAAAAGTCTGCCTAAGAATTGAACGTTACCCAGTGCGAACCAGAAAGCTAGATTTAAAAGCAGATATGCTTTCGTAAAAGCTTACATTTAAAATGATCCCTTAAAAGCCCCATGTGGCTGGGCTGTAACTGCAAACTGCTTAAATGTTTTTCTGTTTCCTGTTGTATGCCAGGGAGCCGAGATAGAAGTGGATGAAAATGGTACGTTGGACTTAAGCATGAAAAAAAACCGACTCCTGGCCAAAGCTGCGCCCCCAACTTCCTCTAGCGCTACCATCCCAACCCCATCCTCCTCCCCCTTCAAAGCAAGCAGCCTCCTGGTCAATGCAGCATTCTACCAGGCTCTCTGTGACCAAGAGGGCTGGGAGGCTCCCATCAACTATAGCAAAGCTCACGGGAAACCAGAGGACGAGAAAGAGGTATCGTGTTGCTGTGTCTGTCAATATGCTGACGAGAACCTTGACTGCTGAGTATTAATAGCGTTCCCCAAAGATTATAATTCATATTCCTACTTTCATAATCTATAAATCTTGGTTTTGATTTTGAAAAACAGGTGACTTTAGGTTTCAGATAAAATTTACAAGTGAACTCAACTTTTTCTGCCATTTGTCAAAAATAATATGTCTTAGAGAGAATTTTGTCCTGATGGGGGTGGTAGCTGTCTTCTCTGCAGGGGAGAATCTCAGTCCCACCGCCCCCCCCCCACCCCCAACAGAAGTGTCAGTTTATGGGTTCTTTCTGAATGAGAGTTGAAGATTAAGCCCAGGTCAGAACAAGTCGGAACCTTGGAATTCCTCTCAGATCCGGCCATCCGGTGTAGTGAAGAGGCTGTGCTGGTATACTTGTGAAAAGTCATTTGTTGAAGTATTAAATCGTGAGGTCTGTGGGTCTTAATTGTATCAACCCTAAGTCAAGAAGTCACACTTGCGTGTTTGGTTATCTCAGAGGTGGTTTTATTCCGAAAGCCAGAATTAGTGAAGGGTCAGGAGTCTGTCTAGCCTTCCTCGGTGTATTCTGCACCCCCTGACTTGGTCCAATTGGCTGTAGACTACTTGTCACCTAAAAGACTTGGCACCAGTTTCCCATATTGAGGGTAACTGGTATGTACCAAAATCACATACTACCAAAAAGAATACTTTGCAGTGAGAATGAGAGCCAGCAGTCAGGACCTTCAGTCTTTAGGCTGTGTGTATTTCCAAGTATGGCCCTACGGATTACAGTGTAGTGAGAGATCCTATTCTCCTGTTTTTCAGAGGAGTTGTTAGTGGACTTGCCAGTCGGTATATTTGAGGGACTGAAATAGCCATTCTCTGAAGAAAGGTGCATCACCTTTTTCAACTTTTCAGAGTTCAGAAAATTTTTTCAAAGTTTTATCTTTACCTTAATATCTCATAATGCGAGTCAACTACATAACAGGTCAGATTGTTTTCACATCCTTCCTTCTGTCTGCCTTCCTTTCTTCCTTCCTCACACACTTTCATTGGCATCTCCAAGTCCAAGCAATAAGATAGGTCGTGAAGGTACAGTGACAAAAAGGGCATGCTTCTACCACACATGTGTACCTTGGCCACATGTGTGCTCAAAGCCCGGTAGGAAGACTGACCTATAACCAAATATACTAGTATACAGAATACCACAGGCGGACACTCACAGTAGTGAGGAGGTGGCTAAGTGTCCAGGGGAAACAGAGGTGTCAGAGACATGTAGCCATGAGAAACCTAGAGTCCCTGGGATCTGAAGCACCTCTGTGTGTCACTATCCATGCTTGGGAAGATTGAGGGGAGTCGTGTGACAGCTGCGCTCCATTAGCGTCTGCCCTGCTGGCTTGAGTTATGCTCCCCTGCATGGCTTCTTAAAATTCATCCGAAGTACCTGGAGATGACTTTAGTCAATCTATCATGATAAAGGAGATTGAGTATGCCTTATTGGAAGTGCTTAGGACCAGAACTGTTTCAGATTTTAAAGTTTTTCAGATTTTGGAGTTTTTCAACTTCCAAAATATTTGCATAGGGCTTTACTGATAAAGTATCCCTAACCCAAATATCTGAAATTCAGAATTCGAAGTTTTTTGAGTGTCATGTTGGGACATTTTGGATTTTCAGATTAGGGTTGCCAAGCTGTATTTAAAAACATACTCTGAATGAAACAGTACATGTTTGATGGTAATAAATATGAAACTAATCATATGCAAACTATGTGACGCTCCTTTACCGTAAGTGACAACTGTAGACTGGCACAGGATTCCTCTTCTTTCCACAGTAACCCATTGTCATCTTAGAATATTGGAAAAGGGCCAACTTTACATCCAGCTTCGTATGTCTAATCTTGATACCTGTTAGTGTTTCATTGCTTGGTCATCCTGCACAGCTCATCTGGAAGGAAAGTAGGGGGCAAGATAGAAACAAGAAGGCTGCCGTGATCATGAGGAGATCAAGATGTTTGATCCCCACTACCCACAAGTTAGATTTAGAAAAAGAAGACACCCTCCAGTTCTTATCGTTGGTCACCAGCCAATTGATTGCCAGTTGGATCCTGTCACATATGATCTGCTGCCCTAAGGGAAACCTCTTCTTGAGTACAAAATCTTTGGATACGGGCTGCGCAGAAGTCATTCATTCTGTTCCAGGGGACAGTGCTTTACTAAGTAGTTGTAACTGCATCCTTGCTCCTATAAAAGTCACACAGAATCAACATCCCGGTGATTCCTGGGAGCGTCTCAGAGCCACACGCAAAGCGGCATCAAGGCTGTCTCTGCTTGGGCATCTTACAGTATTACAATTGGACCCCGGGCGATGCACTCACCAGAAGTCTTCCTACAGCAGTCATGCTCAGTGTCAGTCAGGCCCAGTTCTGCATAATACTGAAAAAAAAATTGTATCAAGTGAAGTTTCATCATGTAGAGTTGTCTTATATTGTTTGATATGCCTTGCGTTTTTGGGCCTTAAGCCTCTGCACTGAGAGCCCTGCCTGCTGTAGCCTTGGCTGTCCTTCTTACCCCAAGAGTCAGAAAATGAGTTTCCTAGCAAGTGTTCGATCTTTCCTTTGCAATCTCTTGTCTGAATCTAGTTTCATCTTGGCAGATTTTGGTTTGGTTAGGTTTGGTTGGATGGTCGGTTGCAGTGTTAGGGATTGAACTCAGGGCCTTTGCACTGAGCTACATTTCTAGCCCTTTTTATTCTTATTTTGAAACAAGATGTTTCTAAGTTGCCCACGCTGGATTTGAACTTGTGATCCTCCTACCTCTGCCTCCAGGGTACTAGGTGTGTCTCACCATGCTTGGCTTTGGCAGCTTTGTAGTTGCAACTTGAGTGTGTTTTCATCTGTTACATACAGATTTATGACAGCATTGGATTTCCCTGAAAAAAATCACACAAAGGGACTCGGGATCCTTTAGACTAGATTTTTTTTTTTAAGAATGGTTATTTACATCAGGTCTGAGAGGATGGTCTTTTATTGCCGCAATTTACAACCTGAATATTCTAAAATGTGGACTTTAGAAGCTATTTGGTATTCGTCACCCCTGATGTGACAAGGAAGGCTTGACAGTGCTAAGTGTGTCCATAGACTTAAGTTGACAGTAGTGTTCCAAGCTCGATGCTTATTGTCACAGCTGCCTGCACGGGGGATCCACTTCCTGTTGAAGCTACAGTTGCTAGGGACTTATAGAAAAGTGCCTCTGAATCCTTGGGCTCCTTGGTACAGTTTGTTACCATCCTTTGTTCCCTCATCTGTTTCTTCACTTGTGGAGAGTACTTTCTGCATCCTGCTCAGAGTCTGGAAAATAGCAAGTGTGAGGAGTTGAGACAGTAGATCGCATTCACTGTCCTCCTTGAAAAGATGAGAGGGACACCATGTGCAGTGAGACTAAGGACGATGGGTCCTTTGCATAGTCTCATTGTACCAGCCGCCCTGCAAAGCAGGATCACGGTTATATTTTTGGGGAGGTACCATTGTTGGTCCTTGTCATTGGGCCAGGAAATGCCAAAAATAAAGAAAAATAAAGAAAAAATGGGCCAAAATGGACAAGAATAAAGAAATACCACCAAAAAGTAGAGGCTGCTTAGAGAATATTAGGAAAAATTAGAAAGACAGACAACGAAGAGGTTGTGTGAGGGCAGGTGTGGGAGCCTCCTTTGGTTCGGTGGCTTCCTGGGACTCCAACAGGTCACCATGGGGTAGCCACGAGTATTACTGCAGAACTGGTTGGCTCCTTTCACTTTACAGCGAGTGTAGGTGACCCCAGGTGACCGACCACCCTGTACTTCCCTGTGTCCCTCCCCGCACCCTGACGCACAGTGCATTCACACAACCAGAAATCTAGTGATTATTTCTAATTCATTGTTATCTAGTTCATATGCACAACAGTTGCTTAATTTTGGTGGTAATTTTCAGAAAATATTGTCTGTCTCTCTCAGCGAAATAGCCTGTCCAGATGCCCCCTAAAAAAAAAACTCTGAATCTGGAAAAAACTCAAAATAACTCAAAAGGAAAGTACTGAGATGTAACTACGCCTGTCAGTTTCATTCAACTGCCAGTTCTCTAAAGATTTCAGGGCTTAAAATGTTAAAAGTGCCAGATGCTATTATCTGTTATTCCTGTTACCATTATGTTCTGGTCTTTACAGAAATCAGCATAAACTTCCATCTGTACATTAAAGAATTTCACAGCATGCATTTATTCTCTAAATACACACGTAGATGCCATGCCTTCCCTTACATTTTTGTGCAGGATAAAATAATTATTTTCAAAATGATACTTTAAATTTTGGAAAAAAAGATTTTCACAAATGCTATTGATTTATTCTACCCTGGATGCCATTTAGGAATTCATCCAATGTTAAAAGCTTTTGTGAGAACTGATCTAAGAATTCTTTTAGTGTTTGCCACCTATATTATATTACACACACTCTACAAGTTTCCAGGGGTAGAACATTGAGCAGAGAAAAAGGCGAAAGGCAATTACTTAAAAAAACAATTGCACTCATAAGAGCCTATAGTTTATTAAAAGTTATGAAATATTTTAAGTCACTGGCAATAAAGTTCTATTAAAATGTTACCACATACTATTATGCCAAATTAAATAACATACTCCCGTACTGACACAATTTTTATCTATTTTAGTGAAACAATAATTGAAACTTTTATAAATGATCAATTGTCTCAAAAATCTTTCTTTTACCTTCCACGATGTAAGATTCAACCCCCAACAACTAGAAGCCTTTATATGTTCATTTATAAATTTATGTGCCTTCTTAGCGAGACCTTGTTCTTTATCTCCAAGAAAATAATGAAATGACTCTACTATATGCCATTTAAAAAAATCAGCATCTATACCGAAAAAGAGACTGTTTTATACTGAGACAATATTGGATTTAGCTTTTGTATCTACTTTCAAAAAGCCAAGACGTTCCTAAATCACAGCGGAAATTACTACCAGGCCAAATCCCGATCATGCCAAATGGAAGAGATAGTGGAACGATAAGGCTTAAGGCTTTAAAATTAGGAATTATTTTACTTTAGCCATTTACGCTGTAAGACTTTGAAAGGATATGCTTTAATAATCTCTCTTCCTGTAGATTCTGTGGAGGTGGCATTAAAGCAACACCTCTTTCTGTGTTTTGGTATGTAACTAGTGTGAGCTACACATTTCTCTTACTTTTGTTTTTTCCCTTATTGTGGAAATTAAGTACTTGTTCGTACTTCTGAGAGTTGAACCAGGGCTTTTGCGTTGAGCTACATTTCCAGCCATTTATTTATTTATTTATTTATTTATTTATTTATTGAAACAAGGTCTAGCTGAATTTCTAAGTTTCCCAGGCAAAGTTTAAACCTGCAATTCTCCTGTTTCAGCTTCTTAGCATG
The DNA here is from genome assembly GCA_004027205.1 of Ctenodactylus gundi. Taxonomy (NCBI): domain Eukaryota; kingdom Metazoa; phylum Chordata; class Mammalia; order Rodentia; family Ctenodactylidae; genus Ctenodactylus; species Ctenodactylus gundi. The sequence continues at coordinate 62,693 of PVKB01003624.1, read as the reverse complement.
TTTCTCTTTTCTTTTAAATAGCATTATTTTTGGTCAGCTATTGTTTTATTTATTGGTAATATATTATGGAATATATAACAATAAGAAGACACCAATCCAGGTTTAATTAATTTGATCTAAAAATAATCTCACTTAAGATGAGTTATCAATGTATTTACTACCATATACTAATGTGTTAAATGGTTGATTGAATTGTTATTCAAATAATGAATGAAAAAAATTACTCTTGTCTGAATGACAAGACCATTTAGACATTTAGAAGCTTTCTTTGGTTGGAAAAATCCAGGGAATTTTTTTCTGAATATAAAATTTTAATATATTTATTAATTAATATATTTTTGAATATACACTTCAAATTACTAAAATTATATAATGCTGTAGCATTTCTTTACCCACTTAGTTTAAACCAGACTTATTAAGGACAATTCAAATCCATATGACCACCTTAAATAGAACAGGACCTTTACAATTTAGGATGTGCTTTTCTACTACTTTAATCTATTAATATATCTGTAATATTAGCTAAACTGATTTTAATATTAAACCCAGAAGGTGTTATATTTACCATATACAATCTGAATGATAAAATTAAGCTTCTGCACTTATGTAAAAAATGCAATTATGCAATTGAGGAAGATTATCTTCAGTTTTCTGTGAGATAGCATGTTACTTGGTAAGTAAGTAATTTGGAAAGATTGATGTATCTTCCTTACAGAATCAAGACTAGTATTAAAGTTAATCAAAGACCTTGATAGGTGGCCAAGGAGCCCGGTGGCACAACCTATAATCCCAGCACTCTGGGGGGTAAGGAAGGATGGCTGCAAGCTTGAGCTCAGCCTGAACAACTAAGTGAGACTTTGCCTCAGAATCAAAAGTAAAAATGGACTAGGGATGTAGTTCAGGGTAAAGGACTGTGGTTCCATCTTCAGTGCAGCAACAACCAAAAAAGCAAAGCAAAACAACAAAAGAAACAGAAGACCTTGAAATGAATACCTTCCAACCATCCAACCATTCCACCCAACGAATAAAAACATCTTTCAGTATCAGCTTAGGAAAAAAAAAATAAAAGCACAAAGTGATGTGAAAATAAAAGCAATGATCCAGAAAAATGAAATTAAATGCCTAAATACCATGACATCAACCATTATATATGTAAACTAATAATTTACACTGTAATTACTTATGTGTTGCAGTGAGCATTCTGCAACCTAAATTTTCATGGGGCATGGCACTGTAATTCTATTTCTAGAGGTAGCTAAGGAAAATCTAGCCTGACTTGAGTAATTGAACAAGACCCTGTCTCAAAATAAACTAAAATTTAAAAAGGCTTGAAGATGTCACTTTGTGCCAAAACCCTTGTTTCTCAGTACTGAAAAAGTGAGATTTTTTTTTTGCAATATTTCTTTTGTTTATTATTGTTGACTGCTGGTTTTATTGAGAACTATTCCTGTGTTCTAAAGGAAATGTTATTTGTATAACACAACTTGAAACAAATGAATATATTAACTTAATAACAAGTTCAAAAGTGCTTTTATAATTATATACCAAAATACAAACTTTTCTAACTTGTGCCCACCAGTCGTAACTTCTGGTTTTGTACTTAGGGCAATGGTCCAGAGCAGTCGTTACCGTATGTATTTCTCACACAAATCTTTGGCAATATTTCAACTAACTCTAAGTTAAAACTCAAGCCTAACTCCTAGAACTTCAAATTCACCTATCTTTACAGAATTCCCTAATGGCTGTTTCTCCTCCTCCTCATTCTCTCCTGTTCTCTCTCTCTTTTTTCCAGAAAGACACAGTAAACTCTTTAGAAAGTTTAGAGGATAAAAAGTTTCCTGGAGAAGCCTCGATACCAAGCCCTAAACCCAAGCTCCATGCAAGAGATCTCAAAAAAGAACTGATCACGTAAGTGCCACCCATGGTTGTGCCCTGTTAGACTTGGGGATGAAGAGACTGGCATTCACAGTTATGGGTAATAATATGTGGCATATACAGTGGCTTTAGGATGGTTTTATGACAATTCCAAATGTGGAGTCATTAGAAAAGTTTGTGTTTTGGCCCAAAGTTCTCAACTTGAGGTCCACTGACTCCAGAACGCCTACGGCGGCTGGGCTTTGGAGCGTACAACCTCTCTAGCTTGCTCTATGAAACTTGCTTCTTGTTGAGCTAAAGAGTGTGATTGGTCATCAGTACGCTCTCCAAAGGGAATCCTTGACCTAGAAGAGTTAGGACCCCTTACTCAGATTTGATCATTACACAATGCATGCATCATGCATAGCATCATACCCCCACATATATGCAATTATGTGTCACTTAAAGATAAAAATCAAATAAATATGGATCAGGGCACCCAAAGCCAATAAGCACTACTTTGGTAAGAATGAGAGCAAGAGGGTGGAATGCTAGGAACTATATTCTATAGGTAAATGATTAAATAGCAATCAAATAGATTCATATGCAAGTACATTTCCAGCAAAGAATGTCTTTTCCACTTAGGCACCAGCACCATTACTCTACATTCTGTATCTTTCTCTATAAAATATGCTTAAGTTCTCCCCCTAAGTAATAAATGTAAAAGCCCCTCGTGCCTCAGGAGAGGACTCTGTTTCTGCTTGCAGTTGTAGTTGATCTCTTCAAGAAAGATGTCCATAGTATGTGACTCAGTTTCCATCCTGAATCTTTGCCAGATGGTATTTGCTTTTTACCATTCTTGTTCTTAAGACCCCTTCCCTTTTCTGGATGTTGGCCCTCCATTGTCCTGTTCCTGCTTGATGGGGCAGCAGGATGCCACACAGCTGATCTCAGCCTTCTCCCTGGTCTTTCTTTGGCCATCCACACTAGGCCTCGAGGAATCCTCCCCAGGGAACTTATCATCTCCTCCTGGGCTCCAGGACAGCCCCCTAGAGCCTGGGAGTCTCTTGAGCGTGCTCTTAAAGCTCCCCTTTCTTCCATCTGCACTCTTTAGAATTGCCATCCCCTAGGTGACCTCAGATGCACTTACTTACCACCCAGGAGGGTGAGCTCTTCCCTTCCTCCAAGGCTATCCTTCCCTCCGCCCCTAGGCCTGCCCCCTGCATATCAGGAGTGCCTGCCTCAAGACCTGCAAGATGTTGCTCCCTCTGACAGAGCGTGCTCCCTTCCCTCCCCCAGGCCTACTCTCAAATACTGCTTATCTGAGAGGCCTTCTGGCTACTGCAGAGCCTTACCTCCAGCCTTGACAATCTCTCTTTCCAGATCTTTCCCTCATCAGCCTTTGTCACCATCCAACATATGTACGGTGCGCCTTTGCGGTCTTAGTTACTTTTTCATTGTTGTAACTCAAGACCCGATATCCACTTGTCAGGGAGGAATAGTTTATTTTAGCTTAGAGTTTCAAAAGGTCACAGTCCACTCAGGTGCGGTCAGCAACAGTGGAAATACATGGCAGAGGCAGAGGAGGCGACAGCTCCACACGACATTGCTAACAGGAAGCCAAGTCAAGGCAACTCAAGTCTAGTCCTGCGAGGAAGGCAGGAAGCAGCTTATAGATCCTTCTAGGCCCATCCTGGTGATCCGTCCCTGGTCCAGCCTCAGTGTTTCACCCATTCCAGGAGTAGAAGGTGTGGTAAACCCCCACCACATGCATGTAATCCAGTCTACACACCTACAATCCCCTCCTTCACACTAGACCCCAATCTCCAAACAGCACATAGTTCCAGAGTTCATCCATAGCATCCAAATGCATGAGACTTCTGAGGGACATTCTAGATCAAAACCACAACACTGGCCTTCCCTGTGCTCTGATACCTGCCTGCCTCCCTGGGAGTAAAGTCCTGCAGGCTCTTCTGTCCTTCCGTTCTGTTCTCTGCCACATCCATGCCACTGCTGCATAATATGTGCTTTGTGCTTCTTGTTTTCCCTGAGGCAAGAAAACACATCTCAAATGCTGGTGCCAAGAGTGCCTTCTACACACTATGTGCTCAGTACAGTTCTTTCCGGTTCAACATATTTGCTGTATCCACATGAGAATGGCTTTTGAGTAAGCTTTCAGTTTGCATTCTTTAAGTGTTTTCTAGACAAATACGACTGGGTCACACATTAGGAGCCCACTCAAATTAGTGCTCACCTGGGGCTCAGTACACACTGCAACTTAAATTTCACTGAATGCTGTTTCTTTCCATGAAGGGACATTCCTGTATGGACTGAATACTTGGGCTTGCTTGTCTTTATATGCCTTTCCTTTCCATGTGGGTTTTTTTTAAATATCTTCAAAAACGGAAAAATGTTAATTCTTGAAAGAAGTGTCTTAGTTACATTTTCATTGCCGTGACAGAATACCTGACATGCACAGATTAGGGAGTGAAAAGTTTATTTAGCTCACAGTTTAAGAAGGTCACAGTCCATTCACGGGCGGCCGGCGGCAGTGGAAGCACACGGCAGAGGGGGAAACAGCAAACAGAAACCCACGTCACCATGGCAGAATAGAGCCAAGTCTAGGAAAGAAAGCAAGGAGCATGTACCTTTCCTGGTCCCGTCCTGGTGACCCGCCCCTCCCGGTTCCAGCCTCAGTGCTGCACTCCTTCTAGGCTTAGGCCCCTAATCTACCACACCCCTGTAATCTGTAATCCATCACGGGTTTGCCTCCTACCACACACTTATAGTCTACCATGCACCCTTAATCCACCTCTTTGAGCCAGCCCTCATTGCCTAATGGCACATGGTTCCGTAGATGACCCATGACATCCAAATGCAGTAGGCTTTTGTGGAACATTCAGGTCCAAGTCACAATGAGAGGAGTTTTGGGAAATTACCAAAACAGTCACTACAAACAAAGTACATTGTAAAACATAGATAATCTGCAGTACCATTTCCGGGTGTGGTAAAGCATGTGTAATTATCTTGTAAAGGGCATTGCTTGTGGGTTTGAAGATTAATGAAAAACAGAAATGTCCCAGAGATCTTGAGCAATTTGAATGCAATTGTTAATTACAGGCAGTAAATGCTCTCAGAGACCGTGGGTCTGACATTCAACAGGCAAGCTGGGTGTTTTGATGCACTTGACTTGTTGTGTTAGTGTGTTTATTTTGTAAAAATCTCACTACCTTATAGTATCACTTCACATTTATCATATTTTGTTTTATTTTGAATAAATAATTATGTTTTAATTTTTTACCAAAAATATTTGGTGGAAGTAAATTTTTAACTTTTTCAATTATTCTAAAATTTGTATAGGGGTTAAATGCCACTACTGAGGAAATTAGCTCATTTCTTTCATTTTGTCTTGATATTTTCATCTGCAAACCTTACCAGACCATATCTCCCGACTAGTATTGGCACATACTATTATATAAGATTTTTCACTCTAGATTTGAAATTAAATCTAGCGAATAGAGTCCTAAACAGAAAATTTTCTACCACTGTTACCAATTCTCTATTAAAAAAACTTTTTATACTAATAAGTTGTTAAGGGGCTGAGGTTATAGCTTGTCAGTGAGAGTACTTGCCTATCAAGAACAACACCCTGAGTTTGATTCCCTCACACCACATAAACTGGATGTGGTGACACCTGTAATCCTTGAATTTAAGAGGCTGAAGCAGGAGGGTCACTATATGTTTGAGGCCTGTCTGGGCTACAGAATGAGTTCAGGAGCAGCCTGGTCTACAGAGCGAGATTATAGAGCCTGAATTACAGAGTGTATTTTCTCCAAAATATAAAAATATTAGATTTTAAAAATAACTTTAGGTGATAAACATATTTGTAGAAAATTTTGTGTGATTGATTTCGATAGATTATTGTATCTTCTTTGCCTCTTTAGACAATGTAAATGGGAGAAATTAAAAAATGCAAAAAAGTTAAAAATAAAACAAATGCAATGTTACTGTGAAACACTAGGTGGCAATGTATTTCCAAAGTGGGGATTCCCAAACAACTGAAACAGATCTCTGCTTTCTGAATATTCCATTTGTATAATGCGCAGAAAAGATGTTTCTGCATTTAGTGGGTGAAAGGCTCTAGGAAGATAATTAAGCTCAAATGTAACCATTTAATTTTTTATTTACTATTTTATGTGTATTTTAGTTTCTACACTTTCTAGCATCCCATTCAAGGACAGAAGAATTAGATGAATTAGATCAAGTCCTGAAAATCAAATATTCCTTGAGAGCTTAATAAGTATACATTTTGTAGATCACTGAAAAGAGGCTCATGGTGTTAGGGAGGTGAGAAATACTTAGAAAATGACAGTTTAGAAACTACTAGAGTTTTTCGTCTGGAAAGGTCACATTTTTGTATATATGCACGCCCTCGCTCCAGGCAGCTTGGCAGAGAAAGTTGGCTACAGGATGATCTACCTGTTCTACCTGATTTTCCCTTTGATTCCTAAACTGCCCTCAGTAGGCTGGGGTCAGTTTGCTCACCCCAGATGAGGAGGACTTTCCAGCAGCCTCAGAGGGAATAACAAGCCAGAGAAGCCAAGGAGTCTACTAATCATGGAGGAAGTTTCCCGGGATAATGACTATCTCCTATTACATGTCTAAAACATAGAGGAAGTCCTGGAGATTGCCAGTTTCTGAGATAAAAAGAATACAGAGGCTGATTCTTGGTGGAGCAGGTTGGACAGGTGGCCTGAGAGTTTATTCTTTTGCTAAATGTGGAAGAAGGATTGCTCTTCTCAGGTTACTGTGCATTAGTCAGGTTTCCTGTCACTGGACCATCATAACCTGACGCCTTCCCCACAGGAGGAACTGTTTAATATGGCCCATGCTTTCAGCCCACGCTACCTGGCTCCAAGGCAGGGGCATCATGACAGAGGGCATGACAAAGCAAAGACGGTCAGCACGTGACACCGGGGAAAGCACAACAGGGTTACAGAGCCAGAGAGAAAAGAGTAAGCGGCCAGATATACCCATGGTCACACCCCCATCACCCAGCCAGCACACCAAGAAGAATGTTCTATGCATCTCCTTAGCTGGTGCTAACCCAGTCACGATGACTTCGTTAAGCTTAGCCACCACAGCGCTGGGTGAAATCGGTTAAGTTTTTTAACTGAACTTCTTGTCTGTTTCTGTACTGGCAGCAGCTTTCCCTCCTAAAGTGTCTGGTTAAACCTCAAATCAAAGATTTTCTTCTTTTTCTCTTTATGGTAGCTAAAGTGTTTATGAAGTTGCTACATTGCACTTAAAAACTTACAAAAAATTTCTCTGGAATCCTTATATCATCAGTGGCCATTCTTCTCTGAGATCTGCTCTTAGGAAAGCACAGATTTCTAATAATTTGTTTTATTTGTAACATTTATATTTTCAAGAGGTAGAACACTATAGTATATTGACTCATAGCATCACTAGAACATCTGTGTTAGTATTGCTTACATTATTTGAGTCACAAAATTGGTTCTGATGTTAGAAACAGGTAACTAAGGGGCAAGTCCGCAGGCTATGATGCTTGGGTTTTTTTTTTTTTTAATTAGTCTGGTGGTTCTTATAGAAAAACTAATGCAAATGCTTAAGGCAGTAGCTTCTGTGTGTTCTATAAGGCATTACTTCTTTTGAAAGAAGAAGCTAATTTGTAATCTGTAAGGCAGAGCACGTGAGTCTATGAAATGCCCCTAACTCCAAGGATGTGTTTTTCTGTTGATCAGCTGTCCTACCCCAGGATGCGATGGAAGTGGCCATGTCACGGGAAACTACGCATCTCACCGCAGGTACTTAGCAACCTCCAGGGGGCGGGGCAGGTTTTCATCATCTTGTACTGTTATAAATACATATTCTGGAGTTCAATACCCCAGCACCACATAAGCCAGGCATGGTGGCACATGCCTGCAATTCCAGTGCTCAGGAGGCTGAGACAGGATGATTGCCTTGAGTCCAAGGCCACACTGGGTTCCATATTGAGTTCAGGATCAGCATGGACTACAGAGCGAGACCTTGTCTCAATAAATAAATAAATAAATAAATAAATAAATAAATAAATAAATATTCTTAACCCTTCTTTCAAGATATTATCTGGGTCAGGAAGTGAAGAGTGAGTTAAGGGGATTGAGGGGTTTTTTTAGATAAAAAATTATGACACATGAAAAATCATGATTCTTGGTCAGAAATAATTTCCAGTCCAGATTATAGACCAAAGTTAGGGTTTATGTCAGGCTTTGATCCTGTCTGGCTTTAAAGTGAGGAAAACAGAAGTGTTGAGTGGACTATTCACCCAAGGGAGATGCCACCTGTAATTCTGGGCAAATGACTAGCTGAGGCATTCCAGAGATGAATCAGTGCAGATCTTTCTCACCACATTCTTCTTGATGTGATCTGCTTTTCTTTCGGGTGCCAGCTTACGCCTACCTTTCAGTCAACATTGTTGGGTGCTGTCATGGGAAGGAACTCTGTCAATATGGCAGGATCGCTGAATGCAAGAGTTGGGGAATCTCAGGGGACTGAAGCCTCTCATTTGATAAATAGCACATCTAATTTATGAGAAATAACTAAAGTGTCTACAAGTGCACACTCAGGAAACCAGCAAAGCCAGAGTCAAATACAGCTATTTCTTCTCAACCCCCAGTTATCAGTAATTTAACATATGTTACCAACAGGACGCCATTTGAGCCCGATTTGTCTACATCAGTGTTGTATTTTTTTTTTCTTTCTCTCCCCATCCCTGTAGTGTTTCTGGATGTCCTTTGGCAGATAAGACCCTGAAGTCCCTCATGGCTGCCAACTCTCAGGAGCTGAAGTAAGTGCTGGGAGGGTGAGCATTTCGTCCTTGTCCCCCCTTGTCATTCAGCATCAGGGTGACCAATGATGAGAGAACTGTACCTAAGTGAGAACAAAGACTCTTGTCCTAATAGCTGGGACCACCAGAAAGCATATACCGTCATCCAATTTAATTTGCTTGCTTTGGGAGCCACACATTTGTAACAATTTTAAGGGAATAATATGATCATTAACCATAACACTTTTTCTACTAATTCAAATCTATGAAAATGTTAAGGTATTTCCATCATTACATTGTAAAAATGCATAATATTTTGCTTTGGGAATTTTAATCATACAACTACCTCTTACTTTTGGGGTCTAAACACAAGTTTGGTTCATTTCTACCCAGTCACAAGATCTCAAAATCATGTGTATATTAATATTTACTTATTGGTTTACTTTCCTATTTTTATCTTTTATTTCAAATTCATTACTTGTTTGTATCTTATTACATGTAGAATAATATAAAGTTAAAATCCATCTTATACTCTTAATGATGGACCAATATAAAGTTTTTGTGTTTTACCATGAGAAATAGTAAAGAGACCTATGACCCATACTCTATTTCTCATTTTTAAAGTTTTAAGTGCAGTTTATTTCAGGATATATTCTAGAACTCATTTGAATGATTGCCATTTTTCTACATTGAAACATAAAAATATTAAGTAGAGGCTAATAATTCACAGAGTGAAAAGCGGGACAAAGCAGAATATCTTACTGAGTTATTCTAAACTTCTCCATTGCTACATCTTAATCCCAGATATCAATTCTCTTACATTCTCTAAATGCTATTTCAAAAGAAGTAGGTAGCATTTTGAAAGCATGCAACCTGAGAGATCTCTTGGACTTATCAGTATTTATATACTTCATGGAGATATCTAATAAGTACATAGATGTGGGTTTTCCAGACAACAGACATTTCACTGACCTTTCTTTCAAATGTTCACAGAGAATCCCCCTCAAAGAAAAGCTCTTGGGAACATGTGTTTTCATATTTACAATATTGTAGTAAAGCACTATTTCACTAAAAAAAGTTAATGGAAAAAATAAGGATGCAAGATTTTCTACAGTAAATGCACATTCTTTCTTTAAATGGTTGATTAAATGCTAGATGCGGGTTTATCTGAAAGAAATTGCGGTGCTTTTTTATTTCGTTCGAACAAAGAAAGCATTAATCCCTTTTTCCCCTTTTGCGCCTGAGAATTGGGTATAAAAGCAACCCACAGAAGTTGAGGTAGAATTTAAGAAAAGGCGGGACAGTCTTCACAGTTTTCTTTAGGTTAGAGCTTTACTCGAATGGAACTCATGCAAGTGAGATCTGAACCATAGAGAGCACAGATGAGAAATAAGTGAAGATCACTTATGCAAAAACCTTCCCAAAACAAGCACTTTGTTATGGCCTCTGTTTTCATTTGGCTTGGGGAATTTTTAAAAAGCAACAAAAAGATACATTTTTGATGTCAAGTCTATTTTGAAACACAGTCCTAATCAGCATTCCAAGTAGAAGTGGATTTTCCTTCCTCTTGCATTTTTCCCAAAACCCAGTTAACTTGGGCCATGAGGCAGGGCTGAGCAGGTGCAAATTATTGATGCCCTCTTGTACTCTCACTAGTGCTCCAGGTCTCCTCGGTGTATGCATACACTGAAATGAATGGGTTACCAAGGGGGTGGGGATAGGGCAGAGTAGCACAGAAAATAAATTATTCATAGGAGCAATCTAGAAAGCTGTCCTCCTTGCATGAGAGGTAAGAACTTTGTATGATGTAGACAGAAGCCCAGAAGTAAGTTGTGGGCTGACTTTCAAGATCCTTCCCCTATAGATTTTTTTAAATGGAAAAAATATGCATAAATAATAACTAATACTTTGTCTATTGAACATCACTCAATAGTTTAGCATCTTAGACATTTTTCTCTAAAATAGATTCTTATCCAAACACTAATTATATATAAGCAAAAAAAGAAAAATCTTACTCAAAGAAGCTTGTTCTATCTGGTTCTAGTAGAATGTGTCCTGGTACTATAGGACTATAGGAAGCTGAGGCCTTAGCAGGAAGATGGCACATTTGCACCCAACCTAGGCAACTTAGCAACCTAGTGAGATTTAGCAACCTAGTGAGATATTTCTCTCTCTCTCTCTCTCTTTCTCTCTCTCTCTCTCTCTCTCTCTCTCTCTCTCTCTCTCTCTCTCCTCCAAAAAAATGCTGGGAATGTAGCTCTGTGTGAAGGCCTTGTGCTCAATATCCAGCCCCCCCAAAAAAAACCCCCCAAAAAAACAAGAAGTGCTGACCTTACCCTCCCCCCCACCCCACCCCGCCATGCTCTGTTCTGTGTTTTCCAGGTGTCCAACCCCAGGCTGCGATGGTTCAGGGCACGTGACTGGAAATTATGCTTCCCACAGAAGGTAGGGATGATCCCATTTCTGAGGTGGAAACCAGAGCATGAGCAGTGGTATGCATGAGATCATGCAGTTTTGAGGATTTTTTTTTTTTTTGGGTTGATTTTATCTTTCAGCTTGTCTGGCTGCCCTCGTGCAAGGAAAGGTGGTGTCAAAATGACCCCGACCAAGGAAGAAAAAGAAGACCCTGAACTTAAGTAAGTGCCTCAGAGGCGGCTTCCAGTCCCCTGCATCTAGTTGGCCAAGTGGGCAATCCTCAGATGGGCCAAAATGAGTGTCAGTTGAGCTCCGGTTAAAGATGGCTCCTGTTCAACACCATGGCTCCTGAAGCAAGGGTCAAATTTGTTGGAGCTTCTAGAAAATGTTCTCATTTGTAGCAGTGTTTCCACATCTGTAACAAGGAAAAGAGAAGGGCCAGTTCTACCTTGTTTCTGGTTGTTACCAAAGAGAACCCCACGTGCAAGTGCTGTAGAATGACAGATACAGCACTTTCCCCAAGACTGCAACTTTGCACAAGGTAAAATTGTATCCAACTGAATCTCTTCCTCTAATAAATACACTACGGAGTCTTGGATGACACACACAGTACAGATGCAGAAATATAAATTGTTTTCTCCACAGCGTTTCTATTGCAGTTGTTAAACCTTTGCACACCACACGTGTAGTACCACGGGTACCACAAGCGATGCGATCAAGGCAGTTAGCACTTTGTACCTTGGGATTTGTCCAGAAGTGAAATAAGTTCATGCCCATGTGGTTGGCCCTAGAGCTAAGACAGAGCGTGAACATAATCTGAAAATGAGTGGCAGATCAGCTACGCTCCGGCAGCCTCACTTTTTCCCACCCACAAAGTGGCATGATTGGACTCTCTCCCCAGTGAGTTTGCCATGAATGTTAAAGAAATGGTGTATGCAAACTTTGCTTAGCCCAGAGCCTGTGGACCAATGTGGACCACCATTACTACTGATCAGTGTTGGCTTTGCTACTCTCGATAGCATCCTTTAACTCTGTCATTTCATAGCTTGCCTCCCAGGTAGTGGAGGAGATTTTCTGCCTTTTTCCTGGCTGGTAATGTCTCCTGTGTGTTCCTAGGTGTCCTGTAATTGGGTGTGATGGCCAAGGTCACATATCAGGAAAATACACCTCCCACCGCACAGCATCCGGCTGTCCCCTGGCTGCCAAGAGACAGAAAGAGAGTCCTCTCAATGGGACCCCTCTCTCCTGGAAACTGAACAAGCAAGAACTACCCCACTGTCCCTTGCCAGGCTGTAATGGACTGGGTCATGTAAATAATGTTTTTGTCACCCACAGAAGGTAACGTTTGTTTCCTGCCCTTTTTTGTTGTGCTGTTCCTGTGATCCGTTGTCACCTGGGTTGCTCGGGGGATGAGGGAGGCAAAACTCTCCTAAATATCTTTAATTATAGTTCTTTAGAGGTCATTCCATGAGTCTTGCTAAGTAGATATTTGACTATTTGAAGAACAAAAAGTGCTATTTTTATCTATTTCTGAATTCACTATACAGTTTTCAAGTACCCTAGAAATTGTGCCTCTTTTTTTGCATTTTAAAATATTGTGCAGGCTGCTATTTTTAAATGGTTCAGTCTTTTAAGGGTTCACTTCAGTTCCAAGTGCTGCTATCTGCTCTATTTTGTTATGTAATTGTAAACTTTCACTTTACATATTTATATCATTCCCTTCCTCCCATGCATTGGCTCCATTTCAGGACAAAATTGTAATTATTCTGCTGGAAAGATGTGACTCATCCACAGCAGGGAGAAAGAAAAGGCACAGCAACTGCTAAGTGTACAAGGGATGAAGGAGATTTGGGAAATGCTTTTATATTTCACAGACTAATTCCTTTATCACTGAGTGCCATGGATTTCATCCGAGCCCTTCCTGGGCAAGAGTCATCTTACTCCAGCTTTTCAGTTCACATTCATCCAAAGGAAACACAGCTACAAGATTCCTGATCCAGTTCTCCCATCAGTGCGTTCCCTTCTATGCTTGTGGGCTGCTGCGCATGAAGGCTAATGTAGAACTCACTTAGGCCGGCCATAGTGGTGCACACCCCTCGTCTCAGCACGCTGGGAGCCTAAGACCAGAGGATCACGACCTCTACTCCAGTCTGGGAAATTTAGAAAGTCAGTGAAACCCCCTTAAAAAAAAAAAAGTCAGGGGATGTAGCTCAACACCACCTGGGTTCTGTACTACATCATGAAATAAAATCAAGAAGCCCCAGCAAGGCTTTAGAGAAATGCTTGGTGGCTTTCCTCAGGATCATTGTTGAAACTTGCTCATTGGAGAAACTTGAACTTTTACAGGTTATTTTTAAAAATATATAGCTTTCAGGCACAAGCTTATGTCCATCACCACACATCTTGATTTTTGTGTGAGATTTGGCCATTTTTTCATGTTCAGGAACAGCAGTACAAGTGAAGCATACCACACCTGGTGTTGCCTGCCGTTTTGGCATAAGAGGGCAGGTGAACATACAACTCTTAGCATTGCAGGTTTAGTTAAAACCATGTAGGACAGACACATTTTTTTTTCTGCATCTCCAATATGAATCTTGAAGGGTATAGCCCAAGCCTACCAAATTCCAACTTCAAAAGGAGAAAACACTTTTGAAATATTTTTTCTGCCCCATTTTTTAATTTAAGATTTATTTTGTATCCTGGAAGACATTACTTCATTGGAAGTTGTGAAATCTTGAGTGGCATTTGTGAAACCAAAGAGTCACTTTTATAACTGAGCTGTTGGCTCTAATTCTAAACCATGTAATTATGGGCTGAATGCTTTATTAACTTTTTTACACAAACTATTACCTTGAAAATGCACCACAAGTCGTCTGAACAAGGGCAAGGAGGTCGGAGGGACTTTAAGGAGATGTTATCACCAGTTGTTTCACAAATAGACTCGATACCAATGTCTTTCAAGATCAGTCTCCCAGTAGAAGTTTTCCCATTCGTGGCCATCTTCAGAGAACACACACATGAGGACAAGACAAGACAGACATGTGCAAGCTGTCCGGGAAAAGAAATACTGGTGACGAAGCACATGTAGGTCAGGCACAACTGACCATGCAGTCGTTGTGCCCTTGCCATGTGTATCTGCTGTCTCTCTGGCTTTTCATTCGCCCAACACAGAAATAACCTGTAGGAGTCAGAGAAGTTACAAAGTGGACTTTCATTGGGAAGAAGGAGTGAGAACAAGAGTTTCCCATTAGGAGAAGGGACCCAGAGCTGGATATCTGTTCCTGTACACAGCGAGTGCCCGTTTATGAACTTTTAGGTTTCTCTTATCTTCAGGTGAACTTAAGGATTGGGCCATCATCCCATGTCAGTGGTTTGTATTGGCCGTTAGGGGGACAGGTGGCCAGGTATTTGGCCAGAAGTTGACATGTAGGCTAACTCCTCTCCCCCTTTGGTTCTTTTGTGTGAGCAAATCCCACAAAATTCGCCCACCAATGTTTAAGAGAAGAAAAAACAGCGAGTAGGGAGAACACCAAAGTTCCCTGTCAGTTCCTGTTTCGTCTTTAGCTGATGTGGGTTTCCCAGCTCCCCGCCCCCTGCGCTGCCCGGACCTCTCCTGCCTCTCCTGACAACAGCGGCAGGTCCAGTTTCTCAGCACACTTTGTCTCTATTTTTCTGTGTGTAAAATAATGTATCTATTATCAAGTTTGAGTAAGTCATATCATCTTTTTATAACATTATCTACTTCTATTCATTATGATCATATTTTTATATTATTTTTCATATTTCATAGACCTTAATAAATAACTTGCTGTTCTTTAAAAAAATACAATAATTCAGCTTTGTTAGGGGCTTTGGTCCAGAAATATTTTGTTTCACTTCACACAGCATCACAAACTTTACATTGAAAACAAGATTGTTTTACAGATGAATTCGTAACAACCTTTCTGTGGAAGAAAATATTTTAAGTAGCTAATTATTATCATTTTTATTTTACTATGAAAATTGCTTATTAAAAGATAGGACAAAACTGAAAAAGAGGGTCTGGAGGAATGGCTCCGCGGTTAAAGCGCTTGCCTAGCAAACGTTATTCGAGTGGTAGGTACCAGAGTTCAATTCCCCAGCACCATGTAAACTGGACCTGGTGGCACATGCCTGTAATCCCAGCATTTGGGACGCTGAGGAAGGAGGATTACCTTGAGTCCAAGAGCAGCCTGGGCTCCATAGTGAGTTCAGAATCAGCCTGGGCTACAGAGCGAGACCTTGTCTCAAAAACAAAAACAAAAAATAACTGGAAAAGAATAAGGCCACTTGGAGCCACAAAATTTGGTCATCATAAACAATGAGAAGCAGGTTTTGCTCACTGCTCTCATTATCACATTGGCGCCATGCGGGAAAAACAGGTGACCGGGAAGCCCGCTGAGAGTGCAGGCATGGGAGCATTCCCGGCGCTGCGCGGACAGTGGACGGCTGCTCCTGACAGCAGCTGCTTTTATTCTCTTCTCAGGGTGCAGATTTTTAAATGAGAAACAAGGTTTTGACACAAAAGAAAAAATACAAAGCTTCCTTATAACCAGGATTCACCAGAGGAAGAGTGAGGAGTCTTTATGACTTCTGTCCAGTCACTCTGCTAGAACCAAGTGTACTCTGTGTAGAAACAGAAAGGAAGGGATTCTGCTTGGTTGTTCATGGAATTTTTGACTAGCTAGGAAAAAAAAAATCTTCATTTATAATCCATGCTTTCCATTTGCCGTCTCCAGAACATGAAGTGGTCACCGCTAGATAAAGGTACTTCCGTGACGCAGCGGAGTACCTTCTGACAAAATGAGTCAAGTTGCGGTTGCATAGCAGTGATGTTTGTACTTTGATTCAAGGGTGAAAACAAAACATTTGCTGTAAGAGCCTTTTGCCCTTGCTTCCATATTTGTTGCTTGATTTCCTCAAAGAGACTGTGGACTGTGATACCATTACTGTGCAGGCAAAAACATCCGTAGTAAGCAGTGAATAAAACTTCTAAATTTTCATGAGAAATATTATCCATTTCACACGAGAATCAATTCTGTTTTCGCAGCCTATCTGGATGTCCTCTTAATGCACAAGCTATCAAAAAGGGCAAGGTCTCTGAGGAGCTAATGACCATCAAACTCAAAGCCACCGGAGGTAAGTCTCTTCCCCTGCACGCCAGGGCCTAGACCATGGCCCTGCAAGGATGCCCTTCATCTTAGGTGCACTGGACACATCGCTTTGCACAGATTTGTGATTTTAATATTTTAGAAGAAACATTTTTTCAGATTTAAGCCAACACTATAAACTCATCTGAGAAGCAGTTTCTTCCTGGGTTTTGGAGGATTTTTGTTTATTTGTTTGTTTGTTTTTGTATAATGTTAGGAATTGAACTAAGGGCCTTGTACGTGCTAGGCAAGCACTCTACCTCTGAGCTACACCACCATACCTTATCCTTTCCTTTTAACAAAGGTCCTTGGCAGATACAGTTGGGAAGTGGCACTCCATGGATTGAGAGACACAGGCAGAAGTTGCATCCTTCAGTCTAGACAAGGACAATTTTGTGTGTATGTGTATGTTCTTGGTATAAGTTTCCTATCAAATTTTAGGAAACACTATTGTTCTTCTGTACTTAATATATTAATAGTAACTCTGAACAACTTACGTTTGACATCTGTGTCATCCATTTCCTTACATATTTTCTTTTCTCGGTCCCTTATCAAAGTTAAGATACATAGTTTTTTATGAATCTATAATCAATCCCAGTATTCTGGGAGGTTGAGCCAGGAAGATTGCACCTTCAGGCCTCGCCTTGGTAATTTACCAAGAACCTATCTCAAGAACCATAGTTCCAAAATTAGAACTAAAAAATGGGCTGATGATATACCATAGAGCGAAGGCCTTGAGCACCGTCCTGCACCCATGTCTGGGTTCTAAGTTAGGTTCTCTCAGTTTTCTTGGCCTTTTAGTGCTTTTCTGAGTTTCCTGTCAGCACTATCTCCAGCTTGTGTTGTTTTCCATCAAATATTTTTCTAGAGACTCTGAGGCCAAATCATTTACTTTGCCTTGGAGGTATTTTTGAATAAGCATATGTGTTATTATGTACTTGTGTTTTTAATATGCAAAGACAGACTAAAAGTAAACCATAATCTCATCAGCCACGTAACCCTGGCTAATATTTCAAAAACAATACAACCAATAGGGTTAGGAAATTCAAGCAGAAAACTACAAAAATGCACAATGAAAACCAGAAGCTTCCCTCTACTCCTACGTCTTAGATCTCTACTCCAAAGATTCACCTTTCTTGTGACCCTCCCCAGATGAATTCTGCCTATTTACAGATTTATTTCTTATCTAGGCTAGAGACTGTATCTCCCATGCTGACTGCACTTTGTTTTTCTTTCTTTTTTCTCTCAAAATTATTCTTTTTACTACTTTGTATTTACAGTACATGATAATTACAAACAGTTCCATTCCACTTGGGGAGTTGGTGCATATCCTATCGCGTCCCACCGCTATTTACTTTGCTTTTACCTCCTGCCCCGTTGTCTCCCCTTCCCTCTCCACAACGCCTATCTCCCGCTTTCCCACTATGATTCTTTCATTTTGCTCTTTTACTTATTTATATTTTGGGTTTCTCTTACTGGAGAAACATGATCGTATCTAATCTGTGTCCAGTTTGTTTCTCAAAGCACAATGGTCTCAAGGTGCATCCATTTTCCTACAAATTACTCTGATCTATCTTGTTTATAAGAGAGCAGTACTCCATTGTATAACACACACACACACACACACACACACACACACACACACACACGTACTCACACCCGCACGTTTCTATCACCCTCTCTTTATCTCCACTCGTCTATTGGTGGACGTGTCAGTTAGCTTATGAGCTGTGCTACTGTAAACACAGGCGCACATGTATTGTACTACTGTAATAGGATATCCTTAGCTCGTTCAGGAAGATACCCGGAAGGAGCATATCTGGGTCAAAATGAGTTTCTATTTTCAGGTTTTTTTTTTTTTTGGAAATGCCCATACTAATTTCTGTAATGGTTGTACCAGCTTACAGTACTACTGGCAACGGAAAGGGGTTCCTTTCTCCCCAGAGCCTGTATTTGATGGCGTTTTAGCACATGAGCACATACGCAGAATTGGTCTGCAGTTTTTGTCTTTTCTTTTTGTTTGTCTTTTTATTTTTAGTTTTTTGGTACTGAGGATGAGGCCTAAGGGCTCTTACATGTTAAGAGTTAGCTGTACCCCTGAGCTACACCCCAGCCCCAGGTGAGGACTTCTGACTGTTGTCATTTTGTTTCTCTAAAAACCTTTTAATGTAAAGATGAAGTGTTTGCTTTTTTATTTTGTTTTTTGAGATTGGGTCTGGCTGTGCTATGTCACCCAGGCTGGCCCTGGGCTGCCCAGGCTGGCTGAGGCCTCCTGCCTCAGCCTCTAGAATAGCTGGCACTAGGGGCTCTCTGAGCCAGAGCTTTCAAATAGAAGGCAGGTGGTTCCAGAGCACTCTGGGCCTCCACTGTGTCCCCTGGGTGAGGGTGCCAGCATTCCTTTGTGGGATTTGAAGTGGGCCCAGGGTCTGGTCTCGGTTCTGTTGCTGACTGCTTGGAGCACTCCAGTGTCATTGGGGACATGCCCATGCCCTTCTGCCATCAACAGCCGGCCACAGAGCAAAGTGTGTACCCAAGGCTCCTGCTGCTGTCCGCATGCTCCCTGTCCTCCAGTGCCCTCTGTACCCCCTCATGAAATCGGGACAATTTGGAAATTGGGTCATATCACTCTGTGATGATGTGTTGTCCCACAGTGTTGTCCCACAGTTGAAATTCCCCTTACACTACATGTGCCTGCCAATATAGGAATCTTCAAAATAGCACCATTTTTAATTAGAAGCCTTGGTTGTTATTCAGCTCTCCATCACTGTAACAAAATTCCAGAGATGATAAACTTTTAGAAAGAAAAAGGTTATTTTGATTTATACTTTCGGAGGACACAGTCCAGGATCTGTTGGCTGATTGGTGGGCCTGTGGTAGAGTGGTACCAATCAGTCATCGCAGCATTTATGGCAGAACAAAACTACTGACCTCATGTCCAGGAAACAAAGAGAAGAGAGAGCGACTGAAGTCCCATAATACCCTCCAAGTGCACACCTGCAATGACCTAAAGACTCCAACAAAGCCCTACCTCATAAAGCTTACAAAAGGTCCCACTAGCATCATCCCAGGATCCAAGCCTTTAACACATTGGTCTTTTTTGGACATTCAAGACCCACCCCTGTGGCAGTTATCCTTATTAAATGGGATACAGTCCTACCTAAGTCCCAGTACCAATAACTTCTTTTCTAATTTTGATTTCAAGGCCAGCCTGGATTACATAATGAGTCCAAGGTGTAGTCTAGATGTCACAGCAAAACCCTATCTCACAAAAAAGTCTCAAAAGCATCCAAAGCTTGTCCAAAATTAAACTTTTAATTATCTGTTGCAAGTTGCAACCCTCCAATCTTCCTTATCACAGAAATGGACCTGCAGTGTGATTTATTCCAGCAAAACCAAGGAGCTGCCATAGACAGCTTTCCTTATCTCCTTCTCTGCCTCCCATCCACCACGAGTCTGATAATTTCAGCTTACAAGTTATTGTGAGTCCATCTCTTCCTCTTTGTCCTATCTTCCATGGCCTGGGATCAAGGGCCCAGGGGACTGAGCTAGGACCTTATCAACAATCTCCTAATTGGTCTGGCTTCCACTCTGTCTACCCTCATCCTTTCTCTACTAAAGCATGCAAATTATGGTTTTGAAAAGACAGATCACACTAGCCCCCTCAGTTAAAATCCTTCACTACCTCCTATTGCCCTAGGACTTAATCCAAGCTTCCTGTGTGGTCCCTTGGGCCCGGGCCCCCTCATGCATCTTCCTGTAGTCCCAGGAGCATCCACCTTCTCCCTGTCTGCACCGTGTGTTTTCTGAGTCCTCTCCTGGAGTACTCATCTCGCTGCTCGCTCCTCAAGTGCTGGCCTCCTTCTCAGCTTCAAAGTCTCAGTGGAAGGGCCTCTTCCACAGAGAGGCTCACGTGTCTCCTCTTTCCTTCAGAGCTCGTCCAACTTTATAAGTATTCCTTTGCTCTTTGGCTGCCTCACCAGATACTGTGAAAGAAAACACCATTATCCGAAGTGGAATTGTATTGTAAAAAGGCAAAAGTAAGAAAAAAAAAAAAAACACATATCAAAGAAGTACAGCAATAGAAGTTTTCATTTGCGCAGATCAGGGAAATGTCAAGGGCTAATAACACTCCAAATAGGAATCTTTGAGCACGCAGATGTTCCAGGCCTTTCTTCCTGCGCACCGCCTCTGGTTGTCTGAGAGAGCACTCTTCCAGCAGCTCCTCCCGAGGTGCAGCCGACAGCGCAGGAGGATTCCCACATCAGAGATGCTACAGCTCCATCACTGTGGTCCCAGGAAACTATTCGTGTTTTCTTAGTAGCAGTGTCTAACTGCCAACTCGTCACAAACTGATCTAGGTGTTAAGATACCCACATCTTAGTTGTTGGCTTAGTTTTCCTCTTTTTATGGAATTTCACTGCCCAGAGCAAGACTGGTCATTTGATCCACTCTCTTCCCTGATCCCTGCATGGCTCACTTTTCCTTAGGTAATGCTTCTAGCAAAGCAGTAGCACCTGTGAGATGGCCACCTGTTCTACCCTGTCTTGTGCAAGCTTTCGGGGCTTTCTTTTTTCCCACCTCGGGGCAGGTGGTTTATTTGCAGTTGGGCTTTAGTGCACATTTCTGCAGCATGTGTCTTGTGCATGCACGCTGGTGTATATGTGCATCTGTCTGCCTCCAGTGTGTACCTGGGAATGGAGTTGCTGGGCCATAGGCAATGTGGGCATTCACTTTCAGTACATCTCTTACTCCATATTCTGTTGCTATATCAAAGTACCTGAGGCTAGGAAATTTATTAAGAAGAGAAGTCTGCCTAACACCTGATTCCAGAGGCTGGGAACCAATCTCCTTGGCATCTTGCGAGGGTCTTCCTGCTGCATCACAGCTCAACCGAGGGCACTCATGGTGAGACAAAGCAGCGTGCTGGCTGGGGTCTCTCTGCCTCTTCTTATATAAAGCCACCAGTGCCATTATGGGGACCCGATGTGCATGACCTCATCTAATCCTAATCTTTTCCCAAAGGTCCCACAACCAAATACCTTTAAATCTGGCCTTGGAAATTATCCAGCACACAAACTTTTGGGGGGCATGTTTGAACCAAAGCAGAAGATTCAGGATTATCTTCCAAGGTTGTCGCCCCAGGCGTTTGGAGAGCCTGGATCTCTTTCAGACTCTGAGCACAGGGCCAACCACCACTCCGCCCCCACCCTGGCCGCGCACCTGCTGTCATGGAGTCAGGCTCTCGTGAGACCTGAAAGCAGAATTTGCATCCATCCCTCTTCACTGTCATCATTGCTTGAGCCTCACTCAAGATTGCTGCACTTACCTGCAGTCTTGCTTACGGCATCCGAAATGTGGGTTACCTCCTCCAAGTTCTTTATCCTTTTGGTTTCTGCTGAGAGAGGGTCTCACTCATCTCACTGTCTAGTGCAAGTTGATCAGGAGCTCTCTGTAGCTGCCTTCCAACTCTTGACAATCCTCCCTCAGGCTCCCCAGTGCGGGAATTACAGGCATGTGCTTCCACACCCAGCTGATCTTTACGTGGTGCTGGGAAATAGAACCCAGGGCCTTGCACATGCTAGCCTGCCACTTTAACCTTTAGGTATCTGATATGTGCTCAAACTCCTATAAAAGAGTGGCGGGGTTATCGCACACACCTGTGAACAGCATACTCTATGTTGGGCTCATGGTGTTTTATTTTGTTCATTTTCACAGCACAGGTAGTATGCTTGTTTTACAGAAAAGAAAATTGAATTCTAATGATACTAAGTTTTCCAAACTCAAGAACAGAAGTCAAGGCTATGTTTCTCCCCTGAATTACATGGGTTCCCCACCCCAGGTCATGTGGAAACCACTACAATGTGCCCCAGGACACTCTCTGACCAGCACCAGGTCATGAGTTCTGTCTTATAGCCACCTGCTCAGCCTCATTTACATCTTAGGGTCCTTGCAGCATGTGGACAAAGGACTGCATGCGTGTTGGAGCTGAGATCCAGCTCTATCCCGAGTATGACCTCCAGCAGGGTATCTAGCTTCTGTCAGTGATTCCTGAAGTCCTGGCCTGGCTCTCTGAGGCTGGCTGTCTTTATATGTGAAAGGAGTGTCATGGGTTGTGCTCCACCAGTGCAGGGAGGTATAAGTGAAGGGTTAGCAGTGACCTGTCAGGCAGCTCCACACTAATGCAGCTGAGCCACACTACGTGGTTGTACTTTGGCGGCAGATGCTGGCCTAGCACAGG
The DNA here is from genome assembly GCA_004027205.1 of Ctenodactylus gundi. Taxonomy (NCBI): domain Eukaryota; kingdom Metazoa; phylum Chordata; class Mammalia; order Rodentia; family Ctenodactylidae; genus Ctenodactylus; species Ctenodactylus gundi. Next base: position 40,189 of record PVKB01003624.1, on the reverse strand, counting down.
TGAGACCCTGTGTTCATCCCCAGTACCACCAAAAAATTATGTAAATAAATGGTGATGCTCTTCTGTTCTTTCTTTTCTTCCTATAGAATTAAATTGTGTAACTCATTATATCCCCTCTTTCAGAATCTTGCCTATGTATAGTTTGGGTAAAACACTTCAAGCTGAAGTCTCACTTTCCACAATCACACCCCAAGTTAAATATAAAATGACTCACAGTTTTTACTGTCTCTTATCTCACTTTAAACTAAGACAGTCTGGCTCTTTCCAGGTGTAGAGGGTGATGAAGAAATTAGGCATTTGGATGAAGAAATAAAAGAATTGAATGAATCCAACCTTAAAATTGAGGCTGATATGATGAAACTTCAGACTCAGGTACAAAAAAAATACCTCATTAGTTATCTTTAACATAATTATAATCTTTACTGAAATGAAAACATTGAACTTTCTAAACCTGTGTCTGAAAATATCTTGATGTCTTAGAGGGAATTTACTGCATGCTTCTCAATTATGCAATTGTTGTAAAATCCTGAGTGGGTGGATCAGCACAGGTCATCATCGACTCGTTAGCTCCAACTCTCTTCGTGTTTTTGCTCTGGTCGTACTGAAACCTTTATTAGTAAATAAGGCAGGTCATTCTACAATTAAAGAGTCCTGTAGAGCACATAGTGCTTTAGAAGTGCTCACAATGAGAGGGTTAAGAGTCCTTAGCATTATTCGAAATTCAAATAAAACATCACAGTTTTTTTTTAATTCAATTACTCTAAAACACTTTTGCAGCATGCCTTAGGCTTTGTTAGAAATGAATCTTACTGGATATTTTCTTTAACAAATTCTGTATTCAAAAAAAATCTAAGCCATTATTCTCTGCTACATTCTCCCAAATGGCACCCCTTATCCCAGTTAAATTTATGTAAATGGCAATCGAAAGTTTCACGGGGGATTTTTTGACACAGTAATATTGACTATTGCAACAAGGTAGAAGGGGAAGGATGAGGCACAGCAGCGGCTCGAGGGCCTCCTCCCTTCACCCGAGGCTCCTGAAACCATGTGTAATGTAGTTTTGGTTACCTCGCCCAGTGTCACCATTGTTACAGTCTTCCATGAGTAGATATCAGGTCCACTAAGAGAGCTTGATGCTTTGGTTTGGAAATCATAGGGATGTCTCTTGGAAGCCATTAACAAAAATGCAAAGACCTCTGTCCTCGTGGAGCTTAACATCTAGAACAGAAGAGGGACCCAGACAGTAAATAAAAGTGATCACAGGTGACAGATCCTCTGTGTGTTGTAAGGAAGTGGGGGTGGCTGGATCCCAATGTCTGAAGCAAACCCATCAGCAAAGGCTAGAGGTATAGGTGAGCTAATCTACAGGTGTGAGGGGAGGGAGGTGTCTCTTTGAAAACACAGGAGGTGCCAAAGCCTGAATTCCTGAGAAGGCCTGGCCAGTGGGGAAGTAACAAAAAGGAGTGTGTCTGTGGTTTAGTGAGCTGGAGGTGGGCTGCGGGACAAGGTTCCAGAAGTGATAAGGACTATTCACGTGGTGTGGCCTAGGCATTTTAATGACCTTGGTTTTATTCTGGAAGAATGAGGAACCATTGTGGGTGTCTGAGCTCCGGGGTAGCACAGTCATACTTGACTTACATTCTGACTTGTATTTGAATAGACTCATTCTGATGGCTGTGTGGAGGAAGGGCTGAGGAGAGATTCCCTGGGACAAGGCCACCTGTGGGAAGGTGACACGGGGGGTCGTGCTGATCACTGGGCCTGGGTGGCTAGAGCACTGCGGCCAGAGTTCTATCCTGGATGTTTCAAGGGAGGGTCTTAGTGGATGTGAAACGTGAGAGAGAGAGGGAGAAGCCTGAGGATGCCTTGAGGTCTCTGCTGTCTACAGACCATGGGAGAGAGCAGGATTGCCTTGGGCCCTACTGACTGCGCCCACATAGCAAAGCTGGGAATGCACTCCCAGAAAGAGCCTGGGCTGAAGATGGAGGGCCAGGAATGGGATTCCAACTCTTGGAGCTATGACAGAGCTCCCGTTAGGGTGCGGGAGAACCCGTGCCTGTGTCCCCTTGGCCTTTATGTCCAGCCAGGCCCCACTCCAGAACAAGACCTTCCTCCGCTCCTCACGTTCCCGTGCTGCTTCCTCCCCAGATCACGTCGATGGAGAGCAACCTGAAGACAATAGAAGAGGAGAACAAGCTCCTGGAGCAGAGCAACGAGAGCCTGCTGAGGGAGCTGGCGGGCCTGAGCCAGGCGCTCATCTCCAGCCTCGCAGACATACAGCTCCCCCGGATGGTAAGGGGGCCTCGCCTTTGCTATCGTAGGGTGAGGACAGGCAAGGTCACCTCGCAGTTGCCCACAGGCTGCTGCCCACAGGACTTGGTCGTGAGGAGAGTGCCAGCAGCCACAGAGCTCCCACGGCTGTGTTACAGTCTCATCTCAGCCAGGAATGTGGTGGATATACATACTTAAATTATATTAAGCCCGAGGATACTCTTAAAAGCCAGAGCGATCTAAAGACAAAGGTTTGCTGGGCCTGGTCATAGGCACCCAGGAGCCCAGCTACTTAGGAGGCTGAGATAGAAGGAGGATCACAGGTTCCAGGCCATCCTGGACAATTTAGCCTCTTTTTCATCAAATAAATATGTTTAATTGAAGCTTGTTTTATAATAGAATATGAAAACTAGAAGCCAAGATTCCCTCATTGAGGAGGAGCTATAAACCTAGCAGCATCATTCTCAAATAACCTGTCAGGTTCCGCATTAAACAGTAATCGCCAATACTGCCCAAGATTATCGCACTCTACCTGAGGGATTTCATTTCAATTCATCTTTATGAAGATTTAGAATTCATTCCTTGTATTTAAAGGGAATGCTTAATTGAGAAATAAACATTTGTGTTCAAAACGCTATGAAGAAAACTCGTGTGTTTGAAGTACCTTTTCACATAGATGTTTCCAGGGGATATATGATCTGAGATTCAGCCTTTGCATCATCCACCCAAATTAAACATTAAAAAGAAAGCTTAATCCCAATCACTTCGATGCTCTGTTCAGATACTAATATGAAGAACATACTTCAGTTCTCCTCACATGGAGTAAAAGGCACATGCAATCAAGGTGGCCTTCTTCCCAAATTCTGTACTTCTGTTTTAGGTACGCAACTACTTAGAAGTCATTAAAAGTAGTTCCTAAATCGATGGGTGAGAGGTTGCATTTTTGAATGTTTTCAATTGCTTCAGCCCCTGCATTCTTAAAACAAGGATTATTTTTAGAGCTGCCAGTTCTACATATAAAATGATTTATAGATGATTTACAGATGCAGTAGTAAAGAAATATTTTTAGTTTGCTTAAAATTAATATATTCCTCAATTTGCCCAGCTTCCTAACATGAGGCCTTCAACTAACCCAATTCCAAATATGCTTCTTGAAAAAAATATATAGTCAGATAATAAACACCTGGTAAGCTGCGCATGGTGGTGCATGCCTGTAATCCCAGCACTCAGAGACTGAGACAGTAGGATCGCGGTGAGTCCGAGGCCAGCCTGGGCTCCATAGTGAGTTAAGGACCAGCCTGGGCTGGAGAGCAAGACACTGTCTCAAAAAAAGTAATAATAAACACATGGAAGATAAATTATTACTTTATGATAAGTATTAAGGTAATTATTATCTATTATTATAATATTGTTTTTTAAAATTTGTCTAATTTATATTTCAAGTGTTATTTCCTCAGTATTTTCTTCTGCACCAGTGTCAAAAGAAAAACAGACTCATGCAAGCTGACTTGTGCATGGCAGAGATTTTCAGGGCTACTCAGTTGAAATCTATAAGAGCACCAAAGTCTGTGAGCCTTGACGCTGCCATCCCAGTCAAGGGGCTCACGGCTTTGAGAGTTTCCATCACATGATCAAGGTTTCAAGTGACAAGAGTCAGGTGGGCATGGCTTCATGGCGTGACCTTTAGCCCTAGTGCCACCTAGACCCTCATCTACGTTTGTGATTTTCACACATTAAACACATAGCACAGCACAGACAGAAACCAGAAGGGAACAGAAAATTATGATTGGACGATACTAAAAGTCTAGATCCATACTGAATAAATTTAGAAATATTGTTTACTTTGTAAATAGCAATAACGACAATGATATTTTATGTATAATATTTTAGACCTTTGAAAATTCTTTTCTTCCATGCCCCTCATGAAGTAAGAAAGATGTACGTCATAGCTTTTTTCAAAAGTAGGGAGTTGGAGGCACCAGCTGGAGCTGGGTAGCAGTCCCTGTGTGTCGCACACTTTCTGTCACTCATGAATACAGTTTAGTCATATCCAGCGTGTGCTCTCTTTAAAACATCGCGCTAGGCAAAGGAGACATCAGGGCACCAAATAGAATGAGGACTAACAGATCTTGGCTTTGTGTACTGATAGAGACAGTGAGATAAACAAATACCGCTGCAAAAGACAACTAGGCAGAAAGTTAACTGAGGAACCCGGAGAAAAACTCTTTCATCACACCTGGTCAGTGAGCAACTTGCTCAAGTCTTAAATTTCCGAAATTCCACTTGGCAGGAGTAAAACTTCCATCCCAGCCTCGGAGTCATCAGTCACCAACAGAGGTTCCTGTGCTGGGCATGTGCAACTGAGACCAAGTCCCCCCAACACAGGTCATACAATTTTGAGGAGTCTAGCTCAGCAGTCCAGGGTAACCTTATATTGTCCCCTAATACTGTTCAGTCCCCTTTTCTGAATTTTATGAAGAGAGAATAGGCGAATCCCTGCACCCCTAAGCGCTCTCGCGCTCCCCCCGCCCCCCCATCTCTCCCCAACTCCACAGCCAGGTCAGTCCTTGCCTCCTCTACCGGACTCCTGAACACCTACATTCTTCCTTGCCCCTTTTCCTCCCTTGCCCGCTTCGCTTCAGACTGGATCACTGGGATTGGCTCACTGTGTTTTGTCTTTATTCAGGGACCTATCAGTGAGCAGAATTTTGAAGCATATGTAAATACACTCACAGACATGTACAGCAATCTGGAACGGGACTATTCCCCGGAATGCAAAGCTCTACTGGAAAGTATCAAACAGGCGGTGAAAGGCATCCACGTGTAGGATCGCAGGGCTGCCGGGCGCCAGGGATTCCACCAGCCGTGAGCTCCGGATGGATCTGCGAGGGGTGCGTGGACCGCTCAGGCCTGGAGGCTGCCTACTACATTTACAACCGCAACATTGCACTAATTTCCCCCTCAGCTGACATTAAAAAAAAAAAGAGGAAAGAAAAACTATAATAGACTCCTTGGATTAAAAACAATGCAGTCAGTTATTAGATCTTATTTATTTTCATAAGTTTTCCTTTGATTTCTCTCATTGCACTCTTTCTTTTGTAAAGTATATGTAAAATAAATGTGACATTTTTATATTTTATTTATTACTAATCAAAGAATTTTTTATCTTTTAACTGCATTTTGAAGTCTGCCATATTTTTACAAGTGTGTTTATTAATTTATTTTCTAATAGGATTTAAATAGAAATGCTCCTCTCCAGTCACTCTCTTGCTGGGTTTCGGTGAGCAAACAGGAGTGTGAAGCAAAGCCTCACCTGAGGACCGCGCTATGCCTCGTTTCGTTTCATTGCACACTTCCTTCCCCTCCCGCTTCCACTGGTTTTTGTGTTTGTAGGAGTTTGCAGGGAATTGCGTGGAAGGAATAGGAAGGTAAATCGCGCCGCCTAGTGGGAAATCCGCACTCACAAAAGCACAGGATGCTGGGAAACAGCCTGCTCAGATTTGCTAGCAATAAATAAGTATAATAATCAGCAAAGTATTCGACTTGGCTGTATGGTTTTAGTTAACATGAATTATTTATTTGAGATGTTTTAAAGAGACCTAAGCTTTTTTAGTGATGCACATTTGTCTGTTTTTCAAGTATCATACAATTGGCAACGCATATCCCAAGACTAGAAGATTTGGTGTGACCAGCCAGGCTTTACAGTAGAGAAGCAAAAAGATTGGTGTAGATTTGTACTTAGCAAATACAGACATATCCAAATGGAAAATTCTGTAATAAATATCCCCTGAAATAGCATTTATCTTACTGAGTTGACTGGAAAGGAATGAAAAATATAATATACATGAAAACCAATGTTATTCAAATCTATGAACACTGACAACATTGGTCTCATCCTCCTGAGAGATAAGACAGTATTCAATTTGATACAAATCTTGCCATTGAACTGCAAGTGGTACCAAGCATACTCAAGCACTCTCTCACACATGCACAAGCACACACACTTGTACACTCACCAACACTCACCCACACACAAAATTGAGCCCACCATCTTGAATTTCTGAGTGGATCAGAGGTTAGTAGTTACTATAGTAAAGGCAATGTCTATTTCAGGGATTGTAAAGTAGTTAATCATTGTTTCAAAAGTTTTTTTATATTTATTTTTGTTAAGGAAAAGGTATAGACAACCAGCTAAACTGCCTTTCTGGTGTGCACACACACTTCATGTGCAGACGTGCCTCGGTGTAGATGTACACATGAACTTAGTGTGGGCTTACTTTTCTGTGCTATAACAAAGTGTTTATTTTTGATTAACCTCATGGATATTTAGGTCAAACACGATGGCACCCACAGGCTTGATATATCCCACTGTTATTACTGTCACCTGCACAAACACACAGGAAACAACACTGACTCCACCCCCACGAAGTGTGGTCATTATTATGCATCCCGTGGGGCTCTCCCTTGGGTTGGGGTTCTTTGAACTCTGGAATCTTAGTTTAGTGAAAGTGAGATGTCTGTTCTTAGGTAGGAATGTTGTTTATTTAAAATCAATTTTAAAAAAGCTACCATATGTGCTGTCTATTATAAATGGGACACCAGGCAAAGTTTTCTATTAAAGTTATGTACTTGCAAACATTTTGCTATACAGTACTTCATAGATGCATACAAATGAGCTCACTTATTACAAAAATGAAAGTTTAATTTGCTAAATATTTTAACAAGGTTGTTATATATTTTATTTAATTTAAAAAATCTACCAGCCTATGTATTTATTACTATAATTTACTATGACTTCGGGTTAATTTATTTGTGTTCAAGCATAGTTTGAGCAGGGCGTTTTGTGAAGTATATTGGTATTTATTTGCCTCCTTTGTACTTGATGTGTTTTGTAATGTGCACTGATTTTTTTCTTTTCAACTATGTTAATGATCAATACTGTAAATTCGGTCTTTTGTAAACAACAAAAAGGCAATGATGTATGCATTTTTTTATTTTGAGGTAGTTTGTTTGTATACTGTTTCTCCAAATAATTAATATTTCTTACATCAAAGCAACAAAATTGTGTTCAGTGCTGTACATTTGGTGTATGGTAGGAAATAAAAACTGATAATGAGTCGGGCTTTGATCTCTGTCAGGCTACTGAATAGAGATTGTGTCCCCAGCCGAAAAGTCCACCCTTCTGGAAGCAGCCCTGATGAGGTGCAGAGTGCACTGGGGCTTGCATAGGTCTGACGCAGTTCTGTTCCCAGGGCGGTCAGCTGGATCTTCTCGTCCCAGTGGGGAGGCCGGTTGAGGACTCAGCACCACGCTGGTGAGATACAGTACACCGCTTGGATGGAGATGCCTTTCGCACCAGGAGCCCCTTTGCAACATTAAAAGGAAATCCACACAGATCTAGTGAGCAGCAAGACGTAGTCCCTAACTTCATAATACCAAAGCAGCTTTAGGTACTGGCTGTACATGCACACAAACCAGTTAAACTCTTAAAGACAAATAATAGGTTATTTATCGATGACACTTACTTTGCTTTTGTGGTTTTCTAATATGAAGCCCGATAATCAGCTAATCATCCTAACTGAATTTTCCAGTTTTCGCCCAGATTCACACACCTCTGGTTGTTCTGGTTGTCACACACACACAATGTGGTGAAATGTCATGTAATCTGTGTAATGAAGTTAGATAAATAGAAGATAAATCTGGGTCCCCCAAGGAGCCCTGGGGCTGTATTTGGGGAGACCTTTACCAAGTAGGGCTTGACCTGCGGTAATTAAACATGCAATGGAGCTTTCTTTCAGCCACCAGGTTTACTTGTGCAAGGTGCACAGACGATTGATCTTGTGGAAATGGATCAAGACGCGGATCTGCTCGCCCAGGTTCTTAGCTTCCCCTTTGCTTCGTACGTTTTCACACCTCATCCTGATTGGGATTTTATATCAGTGAATAGGCACTGCAACTCAGTCCCCAATCTGTTATAAGAAGAGGACTGGAAGTAAGAAAGGGGCAGTAGTAGTCCCAGCGCTCTGGGAAAGGCTGAGGCAGGAGGATCACAAATTTGAGCTCAGCCTGGACAACTTAGTGACCTAACATGACCCTGTATTAAAATCCCAACAAAAGAATAGGTTGTGGATGCAGCTATGTGTGAAGGCCGTGGGCTTGACCTCCAGCACAAAAACAAACTAAACTAAACTAAAAAATGGAGTAGGGGTGTAACTCAGTAGAAAGGCACTAAGCTCAATTGCCAGTGCCACCAAAAAGAAAAAGAATGAAAAAGGGAAGAAAGAAAAGACAAAAAGAGAGAAGGAAGCAATGAGTTAAACGATGTCCCCACTCCACACAGGTGTTTAGTTAGAACAGCCTGCTTCATGATTGCCATGTGTTGATAGATGCCGCCACATGAAAGATACAGGTAACCACAGATGACATGACTGAAGGGTGCTTGGGCTCCTACATAAGCAGTGTGAGGGTTATCTAACAACTTTTGGTTCCAGCTATTATTTGGAAAATCTTAAGATACTATAAACAACAGGAACAACGTGTACCAAAGCTTGGTGTAAGACAAACGACAGAAAAAGTAGCTATTTAAGATTGAAAACAATTATTTTTTTAATTTTTAAAAGCTAAGGAATGAAAGATGGGAGACAAAAACAGTCCAGGAGCGTCGGGGGTGGAGGGGAGGTGTGATAGACTAAACTGCCATTTTTCAGAGGTTGAATTTCTACAGCAGGTTATATTAAGACTTCAGATCGGGACTAGGGAGGGGTGCTGCTCAGCAGTAGAGAGCTTGGCTGTCATGCAGGAATCTGAGGAGGAAAAGGAAGAAAAGATAATGCCGGAGGATGACAGAACAAGATTTCCACTGGAATCAGTTGGTCCCAGCAATTCAGCGCACCAAGGAAACAATTGTATTCAGTGGCATACGTTCAGAGCAGGGGTCTCCAACCTTTTCGACCCCAACAACCAGTTCAATTTTAAACCATTCTCCCAAGGAAAGAAGGCGGCAGGGGAAGAGGGAGGGATGAGGTACTTAGTAGGTCGTTGGAGGACAGCTTCCGAAGGCCAACAGCAAGGAGCGAAAGAGGGCGAAGCACTGCCTCCTGTCAATCAGCAGCAGTGTTAGGAATGATAGGAGCTCGTTGACAGGAGGCAGGGCTTCCCTGCCAGCTCCCCTTCTGCGGGCTGTTCATCTATCCTGGTGGCTGGGTCGTTCTGATGGAGCCACACATAAATAACGTGAAACAAAAGTAACAAGTTTTTCTGTGATCATTTTCAGGCTACCTACTGGCCTTCCACGAGAAATCACGAAGTGTTCAAATACAGGGCTAAGATGCTTCTATCAGGAAAGTCCCGATTGAAACAGGAGTGAAGGGTTCTTTGATTTACCCCACTAGGAAAAGTTTTAAAAATAAACTTGTTCCAGTACATAAATATTTTTTTACTATTCATAAAACCAATGTCTTCCGTGTCTCTTCCCACATACTACCGGCAAGTTATTGTGGTCTGGAAGCAGTACCCCGCTATTCCTTTCATTATTCGGCAGATAATTACGAAGAAGACTTAATTGGCTGTTAACTATCTGCATTGTCAGACACTATCAGCGATGTTCTGTGTACTCCGTCTCACAAAATCCTCAAATTTATGGAGTCAATACCAACATGCAGTGTTAAGAAGATGCAGCAGGTTAAGCTGATGCAGAACCTGGTGCTCGGGAAAGTTAGTTATTTGCCCAAGACCATAAAACTAGAAAAACATGCAGCAGGGATTCGACCTCATATGCACATGATTGAAAAGGTAATCACAGCGTTATTTCAACTGCTCTTAAGAGCCCAGTACTGGGGCTGGAGGAATAGATCAGTGGTTAAAGTTCTTGCCTAGCAAGCTCAAGGACCTGGGTTTGATTCCCCAGCACCACATAAGCCAGGCATGGTGGCACATGCCTGTTGATCCTAGCACTAGGAGGCTGAGGCAGGAGGATTGCCTTGTGTTGGAGATCAGCCTGGACTGCAGAGCAAGACCCTAACTCAAAAAAAGCAGTGATGTTTTTGTGTGTTTAGTTTCTCTCTGATCAGGACCAGACCAAGGCTCACCCATAGGTGCAATGCAGGAACCTACTGAGCCCGGGGGAGACATCCAACCAATGCCAAATGTTGTATCATCTGGAGGGAAATATATCTACATATTTGTCCCCAACTTACCCGATTCATTGATGCCACAAGCCAGGCCTCTGCAGATGCCAGTGGATGCGTTTTATGTCTTTAAGTGCCTCCCTAAATTTACTTTTGGACTTCTCAGCTGCATCACAATGGCTTTATTATGATCAGCATTATACTGATAGAAAAGTGAGGCTTCAAAAGAATAAAGAATTTGCCTGATGCCACAGGGCTAAGTACCAAGGTCAACAAGTGCAGTGCTGACCAGAGTTGAGCTCACTAGGTGCAGCGGGCCATGGATACAGTCTTCAGGTGACCCCTCTCCTGCTGGCCAGTGCCTTAGCCTGCCTCCGTTCATAGGGTCCCTGGGCAAGAAATAGCAATCGCCATGTGGCTGTTGGAGAAATTGAGTCAACTTGTTGCAACTGGGGAATGTCCAGGGAATAACTTTCAGGTGTGTGTTGCTTACTTGAGCTCAGGGTGTAGAGGAGGAGGGCACCTTACTCTTAGCTGGAATTGAGGCAAGGAGGGAGGGAGGCATAGTGTTGCAGCCTCTTTCCTAAAAAACCTCTGGCTTGCCTTGAAGGAGAGAGACTGGGTTTGCTGGCCTGCTGAGGTCTTCACTCGGCACATCTCTGTAGTGGATTTGCATCAGTCTCCCCTCTTTGGCTTGTTTTCTTGGACAACCATTAATGGCAGGCTTGCGCCGGCTGTCTGTAGCCGGAGTGGTGTCTTTCTGGCACAAGCCTGAGTGGCTACTGGACCCCTCAGCTGCCCTGTGTGCCCATGACCGATTTGGACTATCTTTCTCTTCAAACTTGTAAGCTCTCCAAATAAATTAGTTTATCTCCAAGTACGATAAATTAGTTAATCTCTACAAATTGTATTAACTCTGCCTCTCCTAGAGCCCTACCAATACACACTACTGCAGGAAATGTTGTTCAAATAAGTCTTATTTTCACTTTTAGATAGTGCATTTTTTTTTTTTTGGTAAAGATGTATCATAAAAACTTGATGCCTTAATTATTTATTTGGTAAATTGAGGTTGAAAATCTTAAATGTGGGTCATCATGCTAACTGCCAAAAATATGGAAAATGTCAACAATTCCTTTTTCTGTGTTTCCATGGCAAAATAACATAATTCTTTTGTTCTGTCATTAGCTGCTTTGTGTATGCATGACAGTTTTGCATTGGTCACCAACAAATTGAAATGACAGTTCCCACTGACCTTCTCAAGCTACTAGATATGTTAAAACAGAGAGAATGTAAGGTTCCCTGCTTTTAAGAAATAGCTTACATTTTAGTACATTTTCCTACTCCGATATGTATTATGAGAAACTAAAGTAGCCCTTTGCCTTTTGCGACTGACTCACCCACTTTCAAATGAAATTTTAAATCTGTGGGCCAGCTATTTTAAACTAGAGATGCCACCTGGAGGATATGTCACTCTGATAATGTTTTTAGAGAATCAAACTTTTAACTTCCCTTTCCCCCCCCGGTTCTGGAGATTGAACACAGACCCTCACACCGAGCTACGTCCCCAATCTTTTTAAATTTTTTAGATAAGGCCTCACTAACCAACTAAATTGCCCAGGCTGGGCTTGAACTTGAGATCCTCGTGCCTCACACCACAATATGCTGGGAAGGCCTTTGTAAATACCAGTCCCCAAGACTAATGTGTCACCAAACATTGGGTCCTGACACAGGGAGGAACTGGCCCCTTGGTTCTTGCCACTCGGCTCTTTCATGTCCCTGATGAAAGAATTCAGTCAAGACACACAGCAGCTGTGCAATGTCGAGGTGACCTGATGTTAAACTGGATTCAGAGTTAGGACTTCAAGTAGGAAGGCAGGGAGTGCCCTAAGACACCTGCATCTACCCAGTGATTGGGTATCTTTTATGCACACAAAGCTTATCCTCTGGATTCAAAAGCTATAGTGATTACGATTACTGACTTTTGGTAACTTAGTGAGAAAAGAAAAAAATCTAAACTGGGCTGGTGTGACCATTGGGGAGATTATGTCAATTTGAGGCGATCAGGAACCATGCCTGGGTTAGGCAATTAGAAACCAGACTGGATTAGAGTGTGAGTGATTTGTGGGCCAGGGAATGAGGAAAGATCACCCATCTGGACATGGGAGACCCAACCTGGAACTCAAACTGTGTAAAAAGAAAGAGCCATATAGATTGTTACAGCTTTTTTCTCTAGGGATAGACTGGACTTGATGGGTCTTAGCTTCCTGTCTATAATGTCCTGAGGAGCCGCCTCCACCTCTGCCTCTTCCGTGTACTTCCATTGCTGCTGGCCACCCCTGAGTGGACTGTGACCTTTTGAAACAGTGAACAAAAATAAACCTTTCCTCCCATAAATTAGTGGACGTCAGGTAAGGAGTCACAGAAACCAAAATGTAAAAAGATAACTGGAGATGGTTCCATGTGAAACCCCTGGGTTCCATATCCAGTACTACAAAAAAATAAAATCCCCTTTCTGGTATTGTTGGGTACAGATCACAACATCCAGGACTGCAGAGTGCCTTGTTTTGGAACATGCACCCAAGAGGCCAACATGTGAGCTTTGGTCTTCCTCTGTGCATGTAGCCCCATGGCAAAGTGGGCTAATTTTTTCCTACTTATCCCTCAGGTCCTCTAAAGTCTCACTATCTGCCTAACATAATGTTCTGGAATTTCAAAATTGTGAGAGACAACTGTCAAGTCTCATACCTCGTCAAAGATCTAATGACCAAAACACCCACATCCACACACTTCACTGTATGTACTGCCCAGTTTGTGGACAAGCTGGGTCTGCTATGCTATCTCCATCAACATGAGGTCACTGTCCTGGGAAATTCTTGCCTAGGAAGAGGAACTGAAAATATCTTCATTATATGTTACAGGAACTTTCTAACAATCCATTTATCTAAAGTAGGTAGAAGTGGAACTCTTCCAGGAATCCAGAATAAAGACCTCGTCATGGACAATCCAGAGAATCAACTTATTGTTTGCTCTTAGAAATTCACTTTGAAGCCCTGGTTTGCTGTGCACCATTTTCTTAAATGGTCATGCCATGAACTTGCCCAGTTTTGATCACATCCTCAAGTTCAAAGGCCCTTCTAAAGCCATACCCTTAAATCACAAAAATATTCCACTCTGTCATTCCCCCAGATGCTACTAAGAATCAGTTTTATTTTATTGATAGATTATTTTGCCTGTGTTCTATAGGAGCCATAATTTCACAGATTCACAGATTCTAAGAATGTTCTCACCCACCTGTAAATGTACTTCCACAAATGTTTTTGTATGTAGGTATTTACATGGTTCCATCATAGGCCATCAAAAACCTTAAAAGGTTAAAAATAGAGTTCTTTAATAACGCTCTTGGAACATAAAAAAAAATGGGCTGTTTTCATTTTCTCTCTTTTCATCTTTAGAGAATCGCCTACATCAGTAATAAAACTGTAAAAAATATAAAGAATCACGGAAGGAAGAGAGGGTATGGGGAGAAGAAGGAAAGGGAAGAAGCAAAGACAAGAAGAATTAGTGATCCTCATAATAGGCGGTCCTTAAAAGTAAATTAAGGTAAGTATGAATTCCTCCTGGATGGTAGCAGACGCTAATTCATGATTGCAAAGCACTTTGTGGTGTTAGAGAAGGGGAAGATGCGTGTGTGTGTGCGTGTGTGTGTGTGTGTGTGTGTGTGAACACTCATCAAACACTGATGGGAGTTTCTCAAACAGCTCACACTCGTTATCTAATTTAAGAACAATTCTGTAATGTATGAATTATGATGATCATAACCCATCTTTAAAAGGACCCACAAGGGCTCAGAAGGACTCATAGGAGGCCTGGATATCAGATCCTCTGCGGTGCCCCAGCGCTCCTCCCATCAGAATCGGCTCTTGTGGGCTCCTCCCACTCTCTGACCTTTCTGTATCTCCCAACCTCTCAGCTTTCCAGCCTGCCCAGTCTGGAGGTAGGTTTAATCACGACCACCACCACAAGGTGAAGTAAGAATATTTCATGCACATTGGGTTGAATGAGATATCGTTTTTAAAGAAATTTCTCTTTTTCTTTTTGCTAATTTCCAATATGATTACTAGGAAATATAAAATCATATGTGTGACTCACTTTCACTTTTTGTTGAATACTCTTGTCCTATTCCTGCCCAAAGAAGTCAAAATTGATTTTAAAAGGCAAACCAAGGAAATACTCTAGTATTTTACTTTTTATATAGCTGATAAATCATAATTCGCTGTGTTCTGCACTGTTTTTGGGAGGTGGGGTGGGCAGAAGGAATTCCCCAAAACTGAAAACATCTGCACAAAAATAAAATAACTAAACACTTGGATGTATCAAACATACCAACACAATCTGAAAATCTCATTTTTAAAAACAACTATCCAACTATGCAACCAAATTCTGGTTTAAAAGGTCACTGATATTTGAAATAATCTTTTTAGAATAAGTATGGATACGGGGCTGAATTGGAAGCTTCAAGGATCTGTCCAAAATTCGAAAACCAAAAGAAGATCAGGAGAATGCTTTTTGTTTAAGCAAAGACAGTCTTGTTCAAAAGGAAACCAAGTTTATTGCTGCCACAGTTAAGAGCACACAATCCTGACTGTCATAGGTCTGGAAGGGGAAGACAAAGGTAGGTTGTTTGGAGTTCAAGGGTGACTTAGTTACTCTTTCGTTGCTGTGACTCAATACCCAATATCCACAAATATAGGAGAGGAAAGGTTTACGCCAGCTCACAGGTTCATACAACCACAAGCCACTCTGGGACGGCCAGCAGCAATGGAAGTACATGGCAGAGGCAGAGGTGGGGGCAGCTCCTTGGGACATCACCAACAGGAAGCCAAGTCCCATCAAGTCCAGTCTCTGCCCAGAGAAAAAAGCTGTAACAATCTTTCTGCTGAAATCCCTGAAATCCCTTCCCTTTATACAATTCAAGTTCCCTGTTGGCCCTCCCACATCTGGGTGGGTGCTCTTCCCTCATTCGCTGGCCCACAAATCACTCACACTCTAGTCCAGGCTGGTTCCCAATTGCCTAATCTAGGTGTGGTTCCTACACCCTAATCCAGACTTGTTCCTGATTGCCTCAAGTTGACACAATCTCTCTAATAATCACAGAAGGACTCTGGTCTCAGACAGGTCTCCCCATGGCAAGATCAGAGTTGGCTCATGATCAAATTGTTTCTAGTTAGTTGTTGCAGGGTCAAAGGTAAATTTTGAAAAAAGCTCGGAAGCTGAACAACTATTTAATACTCTATTGAAATCTGATTCATCTACTGTACCTACACGTAGATATGGGGGAAGACCCTTAAATAAACAGCAATGCTATTTTCATTTGTTATCTCACTGGACAGAATTCCCTAGAATAGTAACAGCCTATGGATAAAGAACCTGCAGAGTCAAGTTGTGTCAATTTACCCAGAAAATTGTGCAGAGTAGATGGTTTATGGTCTCCAGGGCAAATTTGCAAAGCTTTGTCCATGGAATCATAGAATTCTGAGGCCTGAGACTGGACATGGAAAGTCACGGGAATGGTGCAGCAACTACATCAGCCAAGGCCAACAGGAACAGGGGCATCACAGTGTGGCGGGAACAAGTCCATAACCTACTGATGATGGCATGGACACCTCGGTGCCCACATCTTACTGCCCGTATCTGGGAGGGGAAACAGGAAACATGCATACAGTGCTTGCTTGGAGCACACAGATCTATGCACCTGAGGACAGCAAGAGCAAGTGTAGTGTGGGCTGTGGCAGATATGAAGGAGCAGCGTCACACGGGACCTGCGTGCTGCCCGTGCTTGGGACATGTGATACTCCAAAGTCTCCCCAAGAGAAGCAGTGTTCTCATTTTTATTCTACTTAGCTTCTTTGAGGCTTACCAAAGGCCACACGCTACCAAGCTCAGGAGAACAGCTTAGTGTTCAAACTTAGCCTGTCTACCTTTGCACCTGAGGTTCTTTCACACTGAGTCTGTCACACGGAGTCTGCACCTTGATCCAGACAAGCAGGCAGAGAGTGAGTGTAAACCCAAACTCCAAAATCTGAAATACCCCAACTCTGAAGCTTTGGATCACTGACATGACATTACAAATGGAAAATTCCACTTTGTGCAACTTAATTTCATACTCGATATTATTAAAAATATGGTATAAAGGTATCTTTGGGTCTATGTGTGCGTTGCTGTTAATCTTGACAGGGTAATTTCATTGCAGATCAGTAAATCGCACTCTGGATGGGCCAGGGTGCATCGTGGACGTGTGACCTTGGGTAACTTATGTGGTCTCCTCCTCTTCCTCTTCTCTGGCAGTGTCCCCTGTTCTGCTTCCCAGCCACCATGACCTCAGCAGCTTTGTGTTGTGACGCCTTCCACCGCAAGATTTCTGCCCTGTAGGCTGATGACTACATACTGAATCTCCTAAAACACTGAACTAAATTTAAATTAAATAAACCTCTCCTCCTTTAAGCTGTGGGTGTTGAGTATTGTGTCTCAATCACAGGAAGGCTAATAAAATGTATTAGCTTGTTATCTGAAACTTCTCTTGGGGCGACATGCACCAACGTCTCTACCCCAGATAGACCTCAGCTACAGATCAACGAAAGGGCTATGCCAAAGTCCAACTGGACCAGCCAACGAGTTTACTGGGGTTACTGATGGGAGCATGAGTGAATCAAAGGTAGTCGCATCACCAAGAAGCTCACCCCACACAGACGTCACCTCACAGCAACTGCACACTGCCCGTGGGACCCACCTTGTGGGCCACCTTGTGGTCTTTTCTTGCTTTCTTATGCAGTTCTCCCTCTACCCGTGGCCCCAGGCCCCTGGACCCACAGGCGCAGTATCTCCCTGCAAGCTGAAGGATGTGCACCCCCAACCACCCCTGTGGATCCACCTGCGAACGGCGACTGTACCCGGGAAGGTGGGAACTCCAGCCCTGAAGGCTCTACCTGGCCGCTGCTGCTGCCGGGCACACCTGGGAAGGGTTTCTCTCCTGAGGGGTATGAGCCTCCCCACTCTCTCCCTCTGGGTTAGAGGACTTGTTGCGCAGCAAAGATGCACATGAAACAGAAATGAATGAGTGAATTTTGTGTTTCAACTTAGGTGCGATTTCTAAGATCTTTTACTAGGTATGCATAAGTATTCCATAATTTAAACAATCTAAAACCCCAAAACTCTGAATTCTGAGCTCCAGCAATTCAGGTAAAGGGTCCCTAGCCTGTAGCTCCTGACACGGAGATGACGACACGATGGCAGAGAGTGAGGCAGGAAGGCCATCGGGCAGTGCCCACACAGGCCCCCAAAATAGGAGGGTCTGAACAAAGAGGGAGCCGTCAGCAGCGGGAGGATGGCACACTCAACAGCACATTCCAAAGAGTAGAATTATGGTTGCAACTTTCACATGAGCCAAGAAAATTGACACTGATGTTCCACTTATACACTCATTGCCCAGTTAGGATTTTTCCTGATCATGTAGTGCTGGAGCTCCCAAGATGTGCGGCGCCAGCTGCAGCAAGCCTGAGGGACCTGCCCAGCTTACAGGAGGGTGGCAACTCTCCAAGCAAGGAAAAGACAAAATGCATGTCACAAACTGAAAATAGGATCTAAGTTATCACTTTATTAAAAATCCCATTGATCTTAAGTTGTTGAGAATTGCAAATGATCTCTGAGACAGTTGGGGCTCTTTGATATGGGTGAACACTGCATTGGCAGGTAGGGTTCATCAGCAAATGTCTTCCTGTATCGTTGGGCCACATCGTTCAAGCTGACTGTAGCTTCCTCTCATGTCTTGTGTTATGTTCCTGATACACAGCAATGAGTCAAGAGCTCAAAATTGATTCATTGACAGAGCTGTCAATGCCAAGGGAAGTATTTCATTATACCCATGAGGCAGATATAAACACCCTTCTCGTCATCAGATACGAGAGCTGAGGCATTGTGTTTGTCCATTTGGGGCTGCTGTCTGTAAAAACTACCATAGGTTGGATGGCTTAGAAACAAAGGAATTTTTTTTCTTCAGTCTGGGAGCAGTGAATTCCAAGATGAAGGTGCCAGCAATTGCAGTGTCTGGCAAGGATCTGCTTCCTTATTTACAGATGGTCATCTTCTTGTTGTTCATCAAATGACAGAAGAGGACAGCAAGCTCTATGGGGCCCCTTTCCTAAGGGAGCCAACCCCATTCACAAAGGCTCAACCTTCAGGACCTAACCAGCTTTCAAAGGTCCCACCTCTTAATACTCACCTTGGGCGTTAAGCATTCACTCTGCAGGTAGCACGCAGTGTTGTCTGACTGGATGAGATTGGGTGTGAAGTCTACCATTGTGAGTCTGCAGTCTGGCCTTGTAAGCACACATCAGTACATGGTTACAGCACGTGAGGAAGGCTTTGTTTTTATCACTCAAGACCTAAGATAGGTTTGGCTGCACTGCTGTTTTTACCCAATATTTATTCTTAATATCAGTATTAATGGAAGTCCTACCAAGTGTTATCAAAGAAAGGTGTTGATCCCGGAAGCAAGCTGGTTAGCCTTGAACACCAATCCGCAAACAACTTCCTTCACACAGAGAAGTTGCCATTGCAATATCCCTTCTGATCTTACTGCTGTGTTAAAGGAAATGGTGAAAACAAATTTAAAATTATCTCTGGACACAAAATATACTCATTCTATAACATGCTATTAGAGGAACTAGAAAGAGAGTTTTCATTTTTGTCCAGAAATTTCCTTTTTATACAGGGAATGGTATAGGTACAATAGAGAATTTTTTAAATGCATGATGAGACAATGACACTTGTTAATTACCTTAATAATACTAATTAAGTCATCATTAAGATACAATGAAAGAAAGATGATGAAAAAGAGGGAGGTAGACTTTGTGCAGATAGGAAAAGGACCTGGGGAGGAAGGGAGACAGGAGGGCGGGGGTGGGGAAGGAGACAAAGCATGATTTGGGTGAAATAAGTATTATGTATGCACGAGTCCCCAGATTGAGTGTAGTAATTGTATATCACAAGCTATACTAGAAATAATACTTGTGGTGGGGAAAAGAGTTCAGGGAGCTTTATCAACTCTACACTCAAAAACATTCAGTCTTACCTGTACTAAGTCTGCGACTTGAAAGCCAAGTTGTCAAAAATTTTAATTAGTAAAATTTCTGAATAGAACCATCAACCAAATGTTCCAATCACCTCAAATCAGATCTTTAACATACTTTATTAATTTTTATTTGCTACAGAAAGAAATTAGTGGTTTATTGGTAGCTCTCACACCAGTCAGGAGTGAGAAGTCTTATAGTTGCTTCAAAGTTGGATTTCGACACAACCAAGAAACCTCTGGACAGTCACTGAACAATGACCACCATTTCTTTTCTTTCGGTTTCCATTTTTCTTCTCTTTCTTTTCTTTTCTTTCTTTGTTTATTTTATTTTATTTATTTATTGATTTTGAAGGTGGATCTCACTACGGTGTCTAGGTCCAGGCTGGTCACAAACTCGTGAGCTAAAGCAATCCACTCACTTTAGTCTCAAAGTGGCTGTGAATTCACATGTGCAGCACTGTGCCTAGCTCACTTCCTATCATCTCCGTGCCTCACATGCTAGGAGGATTCCTAATTTAATAGGAATAACAAATAATACAACTAATTGTATTAGATAGATTTGGTTCTTCTAAACACAATAGTAAAGCACTGGGGAATACTCTCCTCTTTCCTTAGCAGTAGGCAATCCTATATGAGTCTACTTTCATAGTTTTCTCTGTCTTTGTAATCCATCATCCTCTCACTGGCTTGTGTCCTCAAGGTCATTACATCACCCAAGATGATGGCACATGTCCATCTCCAGCCATCTGTATCCCTAACTATGAGAAGGAGAAAGGGTGGAAAAGGAAAAAAGGGACATTCCTTCCCAGAGCTATGCCAAATCTTCTCAGGCATCCATTTCTTCTTTTCATTGGGTAGAATTGGTCACATGGTCTTACCTAACTCCAGAAGAGGTCTTTTCTACCCAAGTGAAGACATGGGTATTTGGTTCCTTTCCTTAGGAGAAAGATAGGACCTATGGCTGCAGACACCTCACCTTCTCTACCACTGAGTCAGCCAGCTGTCCACTATTATCCTGGTAGAACCCAGCATTAGTATCTGAAGAATCCTCAAATATCCTTTGGTTGTGTTACTTTTAAAACTTGTGAGCCGTCAGCCTTCTATCTTTCTAAATACAGACTAATGTGAGTGTTGCGTGCTTTGGGTGGTCTCTGCAAGGTGGGGATCCAATATGCACTTACCAGTATGATTCAGTCTGAAGGGGTAAGAAACCCAGCATTCCAGGACACCAAGCCCACTGAGCTGTGCCCCCCGCTGGTCCCACAGTCACCACCAGAGGAATGATCATGCGGCTGCAATGTGAGGTGCACCACACATGCCCTGTGTGTGGTGCCTGCACGGCCCACATACGAGCTGGAAAGAACCAGCTCACTACAGCTATTGCCCTTGCTTGGAAGTAGGAAGGGTGCCAGCACAGTTAGATTAGCTGAGTGACAGCAAGTAACATCTAAACTATCCACAAAGGCGTTGGAGGTGTGGCTCCAGCATTTGCTTGAGAGCACAAAAGGCCTGAGTTCTACCCTAGTGCTGCAAAGTTGATTAATCAATTCACTAGAAAAGTTAGATATCACTAGATCTTCGCTATGTCATTTTTCTAAATGTAAAATAAGAAGTGACTTAATTTTCCTCATGGTTTGTAATTGATAACAGATGTGAGGGCCACAGAAACTTACTATTCATATTATTCTGTCATCAATGGCGTCTACCATTCATCTTTAGTACCATCCTGCTTTTCCATTTCAGGAGTGCCCGAGGATCCTGAAAAATTGTCTGCCATGTTGGAGGCAATCTCATTTGTCCTACATTCTGAACTTTCGTTTTTCCCTGTCCTTCTGTGAGGTTTTTCAGAGGGCGCAGGTGGGGGGAGGGGGGCACAGAAGTTGTCCAGACCCCATTTCCCTGTCCTGTGAAATGCATAAATACATTCTTTTAAGTTCTAGAAAATGTGGAAAGCGTGGTACCCAGGCCACCAGGAAGGGGCTAGTAACAAGCATAAGGCTTGAGTTCCAGCTCTCTGTGTACCTACTGTGTGTCCACTTACACTGGACAAGAGTGGACGCCCAAGCTCTCATGCTGCCAATGCATGGTAAAGATGCTGGGGCACTGCCAGCTGTCCCCTGTCGCTGCAGGTCATGTACAGTCAAGGTCTGGGCAAATGAGCCTGCTCTGATGGGCTTCAAGCTTTCCACTGCCTAGAACCTTCCTGCTGCAGCCTGCCCTCTTCCACTCCAGCCCTCCATCTCAGGTCAGACTCCCTGTGCCTCCTTGCTCTATCCCACAAGCCCCCAGCCCTCTGCCCAGGTCTAGTCTTGGTGGCTGCTTCTTGGCAGCCAGGATTAGCAGATGTAATCTCTGTTTCTGCTATAAAGTGGAGATCTGTGATCGTTTTGAAGATGGCATGAACTCACGTTGGCAATGGGACAGATTGCTTGTGTTACACTGTGGGACACATTACAATCCCTAACCCAGCTCCTCATACCTTCCCACTTGTTTGTGGTGATCCTAACTAGATTTAATTTTTTTTTTTTTTGTCTATTCGCTTGATTTGTTTTAGTCGTTTTTTCTGACCCTTTCCACATCCACATGATTGGAGAAGACAGGAAGTCTAACAGATTAGAGATTCAGAAACTTAAATTAAGACCGCTTGGGTCAAGCCAGGCATGGTGATACCCAGCCATGCCTGAAGTTGGAAGGCTGAGGCAGAAGGATTGCAAGTTCACACTCAGGCTGAGCAATTTAGAGACTCAACAAGGCCCTGTCTCAAAATAAAACTAATAAAGGGCTGGGAACTTAGCTCAGTGTGAAGGCTCCGGGTTTAATCCACAGTACAGAAGACAGAACAAAAGAGAAGAGCATCACAAATCTGAAAGTGAGAAAGGCAGGAAGCCTCTGAAAAAGGCTCCAGTTCCAGGAGAGGTTATGCACCATGCCACCTGAGATGCCCAGAGCGGGTCAGATGCACGGAGTCTGAGCCTTGGCCTGAAGGATTCCTTGGGAACCCTTCAAGAATTTTAAACACCTTCTTTGGGTGGGGTGTTTCAGCTCCCCGCTCCCCCTGTGAAACAGGTTCTCACTGATGTACCTCAGACTGGCACCAAACTTGCCATGTAGCCCAGGCTGACCTCAAATACTTAATCCTCCTTAACGATGGACTTACAGGAGTACACTGCAGTATTCACATGCCCTTTGCTGATAGCGCACATACCTATACCTATCCAGCTTTTGTAGTATGTGCCAGAATGGTCCAGTGCCTGGCGGTGCCCTCTCTCTCATGCTGCCCTGGTCCCTGGCTCTGTCCTCAGAGCTCCCCTGGAGCCTTGGCCAGTCCTCTTTCATAAAACCCTCTATGAGACTTTTCTAACTCCACCCCCTTGCTCATCTCTTGCCCTTTTCTGTCGCCCTTTCTTGTTTTCTGGGAACACATCCTCCTAACACCTTTACAGGAGGCCTAGATCCGGGAACTTCTGGAAGACATAGCTATGATGCCCTGTGGCAGAAATAGCAGAGAGGGTCTGTGGCCGAGCACAAGCCATAGCCCTACGCACTGAAGTTAAGTCTCATCCCCCAATTTAGGAGGTCAAAGGTCCACTGGACAGTGGGCTAACCTTGGAGCTCCGTCTCCCAAGTCCTACTCTTCAGGCAAGTCCTTGCTTCTTCCACCCAGAACTTGTGCGAAAATACAATTCACAGTAGTGAGAGCTATAACCTACTTTGGTGAACTATTTGGTGTCTCAGGGCTAAGAAACATCTGCATTTGTATGAATACAGTTTTTACTTTTCAGCCAAAGGGTTTTGGCACAAAAAAGACAGAGCATGGAAAATATTATAGCCTGACTCATGTTAGCTAATGTTATATAGATTCTGAAAAACAAATTGGCCAAGATGCAGTTTTTCAAAACTGCCATGCAATAATCTAGTGCTGATTTCTCTGCCGCAATTACATTTGGATCTGGCACTGAACAATGGGTAAATCAACTCCTCAATAGCCTTTTTTAGCCCGCTCCTCTGACTAAATCAAACACATTTCCCACGACGCTCTTAATTTCAAAACTCATTTCCTACCACACTGGATATCATTTTTTCCAAATGTCTCTTCATAATTTTGAGAACATCTCTGTATTTGACTTGTCCAGCACCTGATTTGGGAGGACACTGTGGGAGGAAAGCATGTCAATACAGATCCATGCTTTGCTCTTTAATGAAAGGTAGGTGTACGGGGTCTCTTGATAGAAGCCCATTAAAATAAGAAGGGGAAGCCTACCTGAACCGCATAGACAGTGATAATGACCTAGTTTCAACCCCTTCCAACAAATCATTTTAATTGTCTTCATTATCTTTGGCTCCAACAATTGTCTTTTTTAGTCAAATCTATGCAATAATTCTATTTTAAAATTAGTCTGGGGCTAGAGGCACAGCTGAACAGTTAAGACCACTTACCTGGCAAGTATGGGGCCCTGGGTTCATGTCCCAACACCACGTAGGCTGGATATGGTGGCACATAACATACCTGTAGAAAAGTAAATGAATAAATAGAAAACTGAAAGGCCTGCATCACTGGACCTGGCTCAATATTTTTAAAAAATTTAATCTGGTTTACTCTCTGATTTAATTTGTCAGAACTCTTGTTTAGTAGATTTATACCTAGCTGGCATCTATCCTTCTATGTAATAGATCTAAAATAATGTCCTTTAATTGGGTTTATAATGTTTGGGTTTTTCTTTTCCTAAAAGTGGCCATGATAGCATTCACTTTTAATAGCGTCCAGAAATCTAAAGAAACAATCAGAGAGAAGTATGACGTGCTTATTACGGTTTACACCTGGAACATTCTCCAAAAGCTTGATGTCTATGGAAGATGATTGAATCTTGGGGATGCTACAGTTATTGATAGAGGCTGAGAGGCTCACCCAGAAGCCAGGCGGAGTCTCTGTGACCCATTTATGATGTTCCATCTTTATTACAACAGTGGGCTCAAATGGGGGAAAACAGGACAAAGCTCCAGGAACAAGGAGCAGATTTTACTGAGTCTCAAGCCTTAATATAATTTTTAAAGAAATATTATAACCTGTAACATATATTCATCCCGAAAGTGTGTGTAGCAGTCTAGTTATTATATAAAGAATAATGAAAATTTCCTTTCTGAGTCACATTGCCTATTTTTTAAAAAGATATCTAATTTTATATATCCTTATAATAGTCA
The DNA here is from genome assembly GCA_004027205.1 of Ctenodactylus gundi. NCBI lineage: Eukaryota > Metazoa > Chordata > Mammalia > Rodentia > Ctenodactylidae > Ctenodactylus > Ctenodactylus gundi. Next base: position 15,466 of record PVKB01003624.1, on the reverse strand, counting down.
CCTTACTAACAGTTGGGTAAGCAATATAACATTAAAAGCTTATGATTTTGTTACTAGCTTATAAATTATTCATTTTGTTTTAAAGTCAATGATAAATTGGTGCAATCTCAACTATGTAATTTACAGTAATAGTATCGGTCTTTTCTAGCTCCATGAAAAAGTTGAAAGGAATCCAGAGTAAGTGACTGCTTAATATGTATTGGGAGTAGCTCTTGACTGTGCTTTGTGAAGGACACAGGAGAAAAATTCTGCTGTACATCTGACCTCTAGTGGAAAGAACAATGATGTTTTTACTGTGTAGTATGTTTGCATTTTCTCTTGCAAATCGCTCTTCTCTCACACAACTCCATTAGCAAGTAAATAGAGAAAAGAACAATGAAAATCAAGTTAGTAACAAGATCTTAAGAATGCTATATATATATATATATATATATATATATATATATATATATATATATATATATGTATGTATATATATATGTGCTGTTACCCAGGACCCTGCTCGCAATAAGACAGCTTCCCACCTCTGAGCTACATACCTAGTTCTTATTACTTTAGTTATTATTTTTCAGATAGGGTCTACTTTCACTAAGTTGCCCAGGGTGGCAATGCTCCTGCCTCAGCCTCCCAAGCAGCTGGGATTACAGGCACGAGCCACCATACTACTACCCACGTGGCAAGAAAACTTTAAATATTCTCAGCATTGATCAATATCCACTGCTTGCCTGAGCGATTCTCCTTGTCCTCACCCTTTCCCCTTATGCCCTTTGTAATTTCCCTAGAAGTATTTCTATAAAAGTTTTTATCTGGATGGGTAAATTGAAAAAAAAAAGTCAATAAAAAACTTTTCTGACAAAACTATTCTGAAGAAGAACACCTGTAATTTTATCCAGAAAACATACTACTCAAGGCTCCTGCGCCTGCTGCTCTTTTCAGACAACAGGAAACATGGCGCTTGAACCTTGTTTTAATTACAATCATGGAAGGGTGGAGCACGACATAGGGAAGCTCAGGCAGCCCTGAGCATTGCTACCCCTGTCCTAAGCTTTTCAGTCGTATTTCCCGATTCAAAGACAATGAGCAAGGATCAAGCCAACCTTTGAGAGTGAAAAATAGAGTCAGTGAAGACAGGTCACTCCTGCTCAGCTGTGCAGGTTGTGCACAGGCTCACTTGTACCCCTAAGGTGCCAATAAGACTCAAATCCTCATCTAACCTGTGTTCTGGCCTGAGCTGTGGAAAAAGAGAAAATAGTTGCCTTTCCCAATTCAGCCACTTAAAAGGAATTCCTGTGCCTACAACTCACTCAAAGATAGATTTTCCCCATTTTATTGATGTGTATAAGTGCAATACACAAAGTTTACATTGAACTTGAGTAGTTTGTACATATACATATTGTGGCAAAATTACAAATTCTCTCCCTTCTCCTTTTTGACACTTCCACTCCCTCCTTTTCTCACCCTTCAGTTCCCATTATTCCCCACAATAAGTTCTATGAAATAGCTGTGATCTGGGTTTCTCATATCAGAGAAACCATTTGATATTTCACCTTCTGCTTTTGATGAGAATTGAAGTTAGTTCTTCCCTGAAGTACTGAAAAAATTCTGCTGTGAATCCATGTGGTCTTGGGCTTTTATTTGTAGGTAGATCTTTTATTACTGCTCCAATTTTCTTTGTGTGTAACGAGGTTATTCAAGATTTTTATGTCTTCTTCATTCATATCTTTGTATTTTGTATGTGTCTAGAAAGTCATCCATTTCTTCCCAAATCCCTAACTTGATAGAATATAAGTGTTCAGTATCTCATAATATCCTAAATTTCTGGACAGTCTGTTGTAATTTCACCCTTTTTATGTCTAAGTGTGTTAATCTGTGCTTTTTCGTTCCTTCTCTTGCTCAGTTTTGCTAGAGGTTTGCCAGTCTTGTTTATTCTTTCAAAGAACCAGCTCTTTGAACTGTTAATCTTTTTATTATCTTTTTAATTTCAATTTTATTAATTTCAGATCGGATCTTTATAATTTCTTTTCATCTACTGCTTGCTGGCTTAGATTTTTCTTGTTTCTCTAGAAACATAAGGTGCATCATTAGTGTGTTTATTTGTGACTGTTTTGATGTGCGCATTTATGGCTGTGAATTTCCCTCTAAGTACTGCTTTCATTGTGTTCCATAGATTCTGATATAATATATTTCCTTCATCATTTAACTCTATAAAGTTTTTGATTTCTTATCTGATTTATTCTTTGATTCATTGTTTGGTCAGTAGTAAGGTGTTTAGACTCCATGTATTTGTATATTTTCTTCTGTTCCTTTTGCTGTTAAGTTTCAGTTTTATTCCATTATCTGAAAGTATATAAGGACTTATTTATATTCCTTTGTATTTATTTAGTCATGACTTATGATCTAAAATATGGTTTATTTTAGAAAACGTTTCATGTGCTGCTGAGGAGAACATGTATTCTATTGATGTTGAGTGGAAAACTCTGTAAACATCTGTCAGGTCAAAGTTTTCTGTAGTGTCATTTAACTGTTGTATACCTTTGTGGATTTTTAAAAATCTGGTTGATCTATCTATCTGTGATACTGGAGTATTAAAGTCCCCTGCTATAATTATATTGGGCCTATAGGAACTTTCAGATCTAATGATTTTCGGTTTGCATAATTGGGTGCTCCAGAGTTGGGAGCATATATATTGCTAATTGTGAATTCTTCCTATTCTATTGTTCCTTTAACCAGTATATAATGACAATCTTTGTCTCTCTTAATCCGTTTTATTTGGAAATTTGGTGAATCTGACACTAATACCGCTACCCCTGCTTGCTTCCTGGGTCCTGTTGCATGAAATATTGAATTCCATCATTTTATTTTTAGTCTATGAGTTTCCTTGTGGGTATAGTGTGTCTCTTGTAAGCAGAAAATTGTGGGTTTCTGGGTTTTTTTTTTTTTTTTTTTTTGATCCAGTCAACCAGTCTGTGTCTTTTAGTAGGGGAATTAAGGCCATTCACATTCAGAGTAATTATAAAGGTATATTTGGTATGTCCTGCCATCATTATGAGTTTTCAGCATTACTTACTTTACTTACTCTTTTGCCAGCTCATTCTCCTATAAATGTTGTATCTTTTTCTTTGGGGTCATAGGTGTCAGTGGCCTCCCTTTCACTTTCTAAGTTTCCTTTAAGTGTTCTCTGCAATGCCGGCTTAGTGGCTGCAAATTTCTTTAAGCTTTCTATATCATGGGAAGTTTTAATTTCTCCCTCTAATTTAAAAGATAATTTTGCTGGATATTGCACTCTAGGTTGACATTTATGTTCTCTTAATGCTTGGATGATATTACTTCATGATCTCCTGGCTTTTAGAGTCTGGGTTGAGAAATCTGCAGTTACCCTGATGGGCTTATCTTTGTAAGTCACCCTCTGTTTTTCTCTTACAGCTTTTAATGTTCTCTCTTTGTGTTGTGTCTCTGGTATTTTAATTATGATGTGTCATGATGAGGTTCTTTTCTAATCAGAGTTGTTTGGTGTTCTATATGCCCGCAGTAGTTCAATATTCATTTCTTCCCTTGGATTTGAGAAATTTTCTTCTATAATTTTATTGAGTATGACCTTTCAGCCTTTTGTTTTGTCCTCAGCTTTCTCCTGCACTCCCTTCATTCTGAAGCTGTTTCTCTTTGAGTCATCCATCAGCTGCTGTGACCATTCTCTTTCTTCCTTTTTTGTTTTGCCTTCTTTATGTCCTGTACTTTCCAGCTCATCCACTCTATCTTCTAGGTCTGATATCCTATTCTCAAAATGTTCAAACTGGCTACGTATTTCTTCCTGTGTGTTTTTCACATCCTTAATGTCAGCTTTCAATATTTCTTTTAATCTTTACTGAATTCTTCTCTAATTTCTTGTATGGCTTTCATTATCTTCTGGCTTGTATCTTCTTTGTTTTTCTTTAATTTCTTGTCAATGTTTGCTGATAGCATAGCTATGTCCTAGCTCTTTCATTTCCTGTTTCAATTCTAAAAAATTCTGGAACCAGAGATTATCATCTTTTTTTGCCTCTTTATCTTTGAGTGCTGCTACTTCAAGGTCCCTGGTATTGTTTTCTGGGGTGTTAGGTCTTTCTGTAGGAGATTTATTACCATGTTTCCGCATGGCTCTGTTACAGTGAGTTGAATCCGCAGTACTCGATGGGCTCTTTCTTTTTCTGAGATTCTTGAATTAGACTCTTTCTGTTTTAAGTGTTACCTGCTTGGAGGGCTCTTTGTGGTTTGTTATGGGCCCTTTGTGGTCCACTGTTACTCCATTATCCAGGTTACACAAATTGGGAAACTTGCAGTCTGCTCACTTATGTGTCTTTGTGCAAAGCCATGGACCTCTGATTGCAGACCCCTTTCCTCTCTGGGCTAGAGGGGAGGAGCCCACTGCTGCTTGTCCTTGAGTCATCTTTCTGGGCTCACAGTGCCATGTGGATGAGTGAGGGGGCCCCATACAGGGCTTCTCCAGCCCATGATCACCCGGTTTTATTTTTATCTTTACTCCTTTGATTATGTTGTAGATTCCACTTGTACCTTTTTATTTCTCTAGGGATAGCTGTTCTAGGGCTCCTACCCTGCTGCAATCTTGATCAGAAGTATGTGGTATGTATTTTAAGTAGAATATTGTAAGCCATAAAGAAAAATGAAATTGTGTCATTTGTCATGAAATGAAGGTATCTTAACACTGTCATTGTAATGATTTGGATCTAGATTGTGTCCCCAAAATCCCAGTTATCTAGAAGGTGATTGGATCACTCACAAGGGCTAATTGTGTTAGTGGTTTTAGTTCACTGATTCCTGGAGCTGTAAAGGGGTGGGTTCTGGTCAGAAGAGGTGGTCACTAGGGCAGGACCTGACAGAGTACACCTCCCTTGCTGACTCCACCCTTTTCTTTGCCTCGGCTTTTCTTTAGTTAGGCCTCCAGCACGCCCTTTTAGCATTGCTGGCCATCCATGAATCGACAAAGACCTTCTAAAATGGCAAGTTAAAATAAACCTTTCCTTCTTTAAGTTTTGGGTGTTTGGTGGTGTGTCCCAGCAAGAAGAATGTGACAAGACAACGGCATTAGATGAAATCAACCAGACACAGAAAGTCAAATATTGCATTGCTTCTCTTATGTTAGAAATATAAAGTATAAATAAATGAAAGAGTAAAGTAAGGGTGAGACGGTGGGAAACAAAAAGGAAGACTTTGTAGAGATAAGGTAGGGGACTGGGGCAGTGGGAAGAGAAGGAAGAAGGTAACAGAGCAATAACGATCAAGATAAAATACATAGGGGCTTGAGGAATGGCACAGGAGTTAATGCACTTGCCTAGCAAGCTCCATACCCTGAGTTCTATTTCCCAGCACCACAAAGCTGGGCATGGTATAATCCCAGCCTATAATCCCAGCACTCAGGAGGCTGAAGCAGGAGGATTGTCATGAGTCCAAGGCCAGTTCAGGATCACCTTGGGTAACAGACTGAGACCCTGTTTCAAAAAAAAAAGAAAAAGATACAATATATACATATATCAGTTCCCCCCAAATGACCGTAATTATATAATTGCAAACACAAATTTTAAAACATGGGGTGAAAAAGAGAGACCCATTAAAACATCAAGAATAACCAGAGAATGAGGTGGAGAAAATCACGAATAAGAAGGTCCGGGAAAAATGAGTCCAGACAGGCAGGGGCTTTTAAGAGAGAATGAAGTTAATGTGGAGGAGCAGCAAAGTCCCTTAAGATGGTGTTACGATTTGGATTTGGAGTGTCCCCCAAAAGCTTCAATATTTGGATGTTTTAGAGTGTCTGTGGAACCATATGCTGTCAAGAGGTAGGGCCTGGTAAGGAGGGGTGGATGATAGGCATGTGGAGCTTCAGGGGTGTGTGGTATACTAGGGGCACACGACATATTACACGAGCATGTGAACTGGCAGGGGCAGAGCACTGGGGCCCACTGGACAGGGCGGGAAGCTGGGCTTGACCTCGAAGGGGCTCCTTACTGGTGCAGGATCTAGAAGGGCATATGCTAGTTTCTTATCCCTCCCTCAATTGGCTTCCTGTCTGCCATGCCATGAGCAGCTCTTTCTCTGGCTCACCTCCACCATGTGCTGCCACCATTGCCAGCTGCCCATGAATGAAGTTTGTGAGACCTTCTGAAACTGTGGGCTAAAATAAATCTTTCCTTCCCTAAGTTGCAGATGTTAGATATTCTGTCCCAGCAATGAGAAAGTAATTAAGACAGGTGGTGACACAGTAAATGAACGCTGTCCTTTGAGGAAGTCCTGTTGAAGACCATCCCAACCTTCTGGCAATGGAGAAGCAGGGTGATGTCAGAGAAGCACCATCTTGTGTAAAACAGTGACTTCGCCTTCTCATTTTCTGATAGAAAAGATCTAAAAATGATTGCAGGCTTGAAGGAAAGAACTGACAGGGCATTCAGACCATATATATAAAACAAAAATGTCCTTCAGTGGCAGTTCAGAGAACCCTTTCAAACCTGTGTTATTTTCTATTATTCATATTTTATACCCCATCATCATCATAATGCCATTTTCCTGAATCAATTACACTTTTAATATGCCCTTATTACAATAATTGGTGTAATTTCCTTCTAGTGGCATCACATTACAATTAAATGTTATTTTAAATTTATAGGTATTACATTAATTCTCTCATGTTATTTCATAGACATCCATAATGTTAGAAGCTGAATAGATTTTTATTTAATTCTAGATTCTTTTCAAAATATTATTAAGGTCATCATGTTAGCCTAGTAAAATCTCTTAGGAACATTGTGGTTCCTAAGCAGAGTACAGCAGCAAATCTCTTTCAAGGCAGGAAAGGGTTGTTACAGAGCTAAAAGATTTAAATTTGCCCAATTCTAGCATTACCACTAAAAATACTGTCCTACAAGAAATAAAAGTATGCATCCATAAAAAGATCTGTACATGAATACCAACAGTAGCATTATCCATAGTGGTCTTATACCAGAAACAAGGGAACAGGCAAGAGTTGTAGTACATCCGTGCAGTGGAAAATTTCTCAGCAGTAGAAGACAGTAAACTGTTGATAAGTGCAACAGCATTGTACTCAATGAAAGACTCCAGAAGGAGACACAAGAAGACAGAGTGCATTTTATAGCTTTATTAATTAATTAATTAATTAACTTATTCTTTTTTGAGATAGGGTCTCACACTATAGTCCAAACTTGTCCCGACCTCACTATGTAGCCCAGGCAGGCCTGAAGCTCACAGTTATTTATTTATTTATTTTGAGACAAGGTCTTGTTCTGTCATCCAGGCTGGTCCTGAGCTCACTGAGTAACTCAGGTTTGCCTCAAACAAGCGCTAATCCTCCTGTCTCAGCCTCCCAAGTGCTGAGCTTACAGTCATGCATTAGCTTGCCTATGTAGTGCTGGAAATCAAACCTAAGGCCTTGTGGCTGTTAGGCTGGCACTCTAACCAGTGAACTATGTCCCCAGCCCCTATAGTTCTATTTATTTAAAAGAACCTAGAAAATGTGAACTAATTATGCTGGAAGGTAGATTAGTTTTGTCCAGGATACAATATAGCAGACAATTAAAAGTATGATTCTTTAAATGTATGATTTCATTCAGTTTATTGCAATAGGGAGAATTTTTGTTAGAGTCCATTTTTGTAACAATAAAACTTTTGAGAAGAATAGAAGTACTAGCAGTGAAATTCTTCCATTTGGGGGAATAGTTAGTTTATATAAGTCCTCACTTATCTCCATGGCAATTAGTTTGACATTCCCTTACTCAATAGATTTCATAATCTAATTCATTAAAACAATCTGGAGGTAGGAAAATACATACACAATGAGAGGTAAGTTTCTTTTTTTCTGAACTACAGATATTTGAATAGGACACATACAAAAAGCTTAGAGTTATAGTCCAAAATTTCAGCCTTGGTCAGAGGAAAACACAGAATCATCAAACCTACTGGTCTGTATGAGCAAGCTGGTCTCTTCCCAAAGAGAATGAACCTTTAATTAGTTGGAGCTCAAAAACAGGTGCTCAGAACAGACTAATAAGCCAGATTCTCTGTCACCTTAACCTTAACAGACTCTAGTTTTCTCCATCCTTCAGTTCACTTAGACAGATACTAAATGGTTAGATCATCAGGCAATCAAGTGAGTAGCTGAGTTTGCATCTCTGTGATGGAGCCCTGGCCCAGCATCGGCCTCATTGTGAGCCCAGCACTTGTGTAATTGAATAAATAGAAATAAGGAGGCAAATCCAAGGAGCCCTCAAAAAGAGGCACATCCAAGACCTGCAATGCTTGACAAGAGCCATTGCAGAGGAGTGACAGCTGGCTGCCAACTTGCATCTCTGCTGGCACAGCCCTTTGAGGGTCTCATTACTCTGGCAGAGGAAACAAGGAGAGATTCGATCCTCTCAAGTCATGGCACCATGCTGTCAAGTCAAAGATGCAGAACACCACGAAGTGGACAGTTTCATCCTGGTCGTTGCAGTAGGCAGAACACTTTTCTATGAAGAGCACTTCCTTAAACAGGAAGGGGTGGGGCTTCCTGAGGCAGGTGGAGGGGGAAGGCAGGAAGAGCATGATGGAGCCACAGGAGAGATGAGACAGGCCTCACCTGACAAGGCGGAGGCAGGCAGACCTCCACGGTGAGCTCCTTGTAGTGAAAAACAAAGAGACAAGGGAGCAGGGGGTGGGGTGGGGTGGGGACAGATTTTTAAACTATTGCCCTTTGCTGATTTTCAGGATCATGGTGCTCAGGTGAAATCCAGCATTGTCGATGGCTGCCTGGGTGTAAGGGAGGGGCTGAGGAGAGAGGGCTTGAAGGGAGGGGTCCAAGGGCACAGGGACATTTGAGTTTATCTCCAAACTCGATTATCTTGGCTGAGGCGACAGTTTCATGAGTTGTGTGAATGGAAAATTATCAAACTGGACAATTTCAGATATGTATATGTTTCTTACATACAGTCATGCCTCAAGAAAATGAAAAAAAAAAAAAAACCCTGCTCTACAGACTTGCCTAAGTGACGTAATCTTCCTTTTCCGGGAGTACTAATTTTGCGATTTAACCATCACCTTGGTCACTTCCTCAATGCTGGGATAAAATAGCCGGCACCCACAACTTGAGGGAGATTTCAGAGGCCTAACTAAAGGAACGCTGTTCACAGCTGGGAAGATAGGAAGCCAAGTGAACAAGGACTGGCCTGATCCCGCAGCTTGTGTCCCAGGGACCCACTCCTTCCAGCCAGGCCCCACGGTGTGCCGCTTGAAGCACATGGCTCTGTAGACATTTTAAAACATCCAAATACATGAGGCTTTTGGGTGATATTCCGGATTCAAACTATAACAAACATACTAATTTCAACATTTTGGAAGTCAGACTATCCTACAAAAATATCACAAGTATTTTTCTTTTTAAAAAAATAAGCCCTCTACCAATCTGTACCTGGCATTTCAAAACCAACAATCATCTCAGGATGATAATCCTCCTAGATGTCATAAATTTCTACCATCAAGAAATCTTAAAATCCAGTCATTTAGAGTTCTCAAGTCAGCAATTGCCATGACAGACTAGTTTTTCTGTCTTAATTCCATTTAGCATAGTAGATACATTCCCAACAAAAACTTGTGGCTAACTTTTGCCAATTAACTACATTTAAAATTAACAAAGTACTTCAATATTAACTTTCCATTCATTTTGTCACAAATACAATAATATATCACATTAATAGAAAGTTAATTATGACTTCTAAGGGTGCTAAAATTTGTTTGAATGTGGCCCTTTCTTTAACCGGAGGGAACAAGACATGGGAAAGGGAGGCTGCTTTCACTCACTCCTGTTTTGCAGAGGTCCCTTCAGTGCAGAGCAGGCTGTCACACCTGCCTGTACCCCAAAATCAGCTTCCTCTCTTTGCTCTCCTCACCTTCGCCCAGCCTCAAAGTTTCAACCCAGCAGTGTCACACAGGGCTGCCTTGATTTCTCCTGGGTCCACAGATTCCTTGTCTCCAAGATCTGTCCCACACCTCCTACCCTCTGGTCTCCATCAGTAGGCTGAGTGTGGCTGACCGGATGGCCTGCCGTTAGCCAGGAACAGTCAGTAGAACCTAAGATCTCAACCAAACCTGGAGCTCTGCAAATGAAAGCTGCCAAGGATCCATGGAGAAGCACAGTTTAGGGGTAAACAGAGGCAAAAGGAACTATCAGGGCTCAGGGTCCCCAGGAGTAGTTGCTGCCCTTACTTGAGCCCATTTGAGCGGAGAGCCTCTGGCTTCAACCCAAAGAATTGTCGAATCAAGTACCTGCTAGGCAAACTTCCTGGAGTTAACTCCACTGCCAGACACAAGGCATAGAGCGGACCTGCCCAGTTTCCCACAGAACAAATCCAGCACCTCCTAGGGCTAAAGAAAATTTCAAGGCAAGCCAGGAAGAGGAAATGCTGAATAGAGAAGGGGTGGGAAAGGGGATATCAAACCCAAGCAAAGCCCAGACCAAGAGATGAGGTCACAAGAGGGAGGCGGAAGGAGGCCGCAAGGAGACATCCTCCCGTGAGGGCAAAATAGTATTGACCTCCCAGGTCGACCGGAGTCTGCGCGAGTAGAGTGCTGAGGCACCGGCAGAGAAGCAGCGCCGCTTTCCCGCGCCAGCTTGTGTCACGGTGAAGGAGATAACACACAAGTGCGTTGTGGAGGCATGACGTGCTCTACACCTTGAATTTATCAGCGCTCCTCATCCCTCCCTCCCTTCCTCCCACAGCATGGAAACAGATGTTGTGTGTTATCAGGAGAACCGAATCCCGCAGTTGGACCCCCCCATCAGTCTCTCCTCACCTTCAGTGTCTTGGCTTTGAGTCAGAATTCTGGAAGGAACAGAGACTCCGTTATCTTTAATTTAATTAATTGTGTGATTAAAACAGTGCTTGACACATTGAATTTTAATATTTTATCACTATTACTACTATCATCATTAAGAACTAGATCTGAAAAGTAGATTCTTTACAACATTTAAAGTAAGGATGCAGTAAGAATATAGCTTTACTTGGCTTCAGAGAAGCACAAACCAAACCAAACTATAAATCTACCATTATCTACTACCAATAGGCTGCCATAAAGGGTAATTCATTAATGTACCATTAAGTTTATTCATCTACCCGTAATCCAAATATTTTTATGTGCCTCCCTCCTAAAACACTTTTCTCCAAGTAGTTGATGTGGCTACTCTTACTACTATAATTTTATTTTTTGGCAGGTCTGGTAATTTTTGCAATATGTTAATAGTAAGTTCATTATGACTTCTATAGGTGCTACAATATGTTAGTTAATCTATATTCAAATCATGAATTCAGAAGAGCTCAATTAAATATTGTGATAAACTATGACTACATTATTTCAAATTGTTTACGTCAAGGCTCATAGTCACATAGTCTGGTGGAAATTGTTCTCTATTTTCTTCCAAATGTAAATGCTTTCAAAAGTCAGTATGCTTCAGAGAAACGTACTCCAAAACACTATGTCACAGATACAGAAAGCAGGAGAGAAAATGAAAGGGACAGGGAGGGGAGAGGGAAGATGACTTCATACACAAGATGAATGGATGGGTTAGATGGATGAGCACAAGGGTGGAAGGATGGAGGTATACAGATGGATGGATGTGGTTGGGTGGTTGGTTGGATGGATGGATGGATGAATGAATGGATGATATAGAAAAGCACACTAAATTAAGCTCACATTCTATTCTTGCACCTGCTACCAGCACTGGAAAGTCATTTTCACTCTGTGGCTTATGTTCCTAAAATAATAAAATAAGAGTTTAGATTAAGTGATCTCTTATTCCTCTAAAGACATGTTAAAATCCTCCTACTGAAATAATTTCAACTCAACAATTATCGTGTTACCACAATTTTGTTTCCTATATCTCTTTCTAAGAGACTCCTTTTTAACACTAGTATTTATGATGAAAGTTAATGTTCTTATAATGGAACATATCTGGTCAAGGATGTAGTTTATGATGGGTAAGCAAAGCAAAACAAACCCCAAATGGCAAGTGGTTGCTTTTAGAAATACATTGGAACAAAAAACTGAAATTCTATGCCCATCAAGATAATTATTCTGAAGCTGATAACCTCTTCTAACCTAGTGATTCCACATTAATTTAATTTTCTATCTGAGGCTGAGCTGCATGCAATCTTATTTATGCATAAACAGATCAAATTGACATCTTCACTCTAGACTTTACAGCCAGTTCTCTAGGATGACCCAAGGGAAGTCACTCCAGGGATGTCAGATTATCCTAGAAAATCAAATTCACAATAGAAAAAAGAATTACATCGTGTGTTCAAATTCTTTAAAGACAAGTAGTTTCTAACTTTAAAAAGGATGAACTTTAACATATGGCAACTTTCTTTTTTTTCTTTCTTTTTTTTGGTTTTATGGTATTCTTCAGAAGGAGAAAAAGTAATATTTGTATTTTTTTGACAACTGTAAGTTTGGTTCTTAAAGGGCTATGGCTTTGGTGCTGCTAAAAATTAATGATTGCTTAATTCTCTTGGCTAAGCCACATACTAATTCTATGAGAATAATCAAGGAGATAGAAGCCCTGTGACAAGGTGCTGGACCAGTTATGGTTTTATGTGACTCATCTATCTACTGTTCCTAATACTGTTAAACACTTATATTTATTCATTACTTTCAGTCTTCTGTCAAGGTCATAGAAGCCATCTGCAAAGGACATTTCACATTTTTCCCCCAAACCAATCATGATCTCTTTTTTGTTTGTTTTTGTTTGTTTTGAGACAGGGTCCCTCTCTGTGGTCCAGACTGGTCCTGAACTCACTAGGCAGCCCAGGCTGGACTCAAACTCACAGCAATTCTCTTGACTTAGCCTTCCATGTGCTGAAATTACTGTCATGTGCCACCATGTCCAGATTATGCAGCGCTGGGAAATCAACTTCAGGGCCATGTGCTTGATATACAAGCACTGTAACCTCTGTGCCATTTCTGCAGTCCCCCTTCTTTTGAAGGGCTGGTGTGGAAAGTTGAACACAGAGCCATCTCACCCTTTCCAACATGTTGTTTTGCCTTTTCCTGGGCTGACAATGAGCTATGGTACAAGTAATAATTGTGTCTCTGAGAAGTATCCAATATTGGCTATCTAGTAGGCTGGTCTTTCTTCCCCTCCCCCCATTTTATTGATGTGCAGAAGTGCAAAATTTAAGGTTTACAATGAAGTTGAGCATTTTCCCCACCATTTTATTAATATACAAATGTAATATATAGTATTTACAATGATTTTGGGTATTTCGTACATCTATGTATCACATTGACTTTACAATCTCTTCTCATTTTCTACCCTCCCACCCCCTCCCTGTCCCTTCCCCTGGCTCCAGCTATCACTTCATATGGTTCCAAAGAATGTCTGTGTTCTGGGTTTTCTAAGTCCAAGAAACCATACAGTGTTTAACATATTAATCTTCCACACCTAAGTCATTTCACTCAAGTCACCACTTTACTTCAGCTTCCTATTCCTCTAATGGGTTCACAGTAGTTAGATCTTGATATCTCTAGTCTGAATCCAACCAATCCCTTTATTGGGATATTCACCAAAAGTTTTTTTTTTCCACATTTTCCTATATCTTTGTTGTTACTGTTAAACCTGGCCTTACCCACCAGTTCACATTAGAAAATAACTACAAGCATGTAGTTCAAAAGACTAGTAAATTTGGGAAAGAAGAAAAAAATATATATTTCAATTGCCTTAGCTGAATACTGGAAGGTGCATATTTGTGCATTCACAGGGTTATCTTTACATAAATCAGTTTCCTTAGGATAAATTTTCATTAGTTACCTAATAAGTGAATTGCTACAACAAAACAAAGTTAAAACTATTTCACATTGCTACATTAAATGAACTTAAATCTATACCACATAAATATACTTAAAGTGACAGATATGAAGGCAAGTTTAGTTATTTCAGAATTTTTTAACTTTCATAACTTATTTACTCATATTTCGCTAATTACTAGCCTACTTTTTTCTCAGCTCCTTCTCCTCTAGCTGTTGTCACTTTTCCTCGGGGATCATTGGTGTCACTGGTCTCCTTTCACTTTCTAAGTTTCCTTTAAGTATTCTCTGCAACACTGGCTCAGTGGCTGCAAATTCCTTTAAGCTTTCTCTGTCATGGAAAGTTTTAAGTTCTCCCTTTAAATTAAAAGATAATTTTGCTGGATATTGTAGTCTTGGTTGGCATTTATGTTCTTTTAGTGCTTGGATGACATTGCTCCATGATCTCCTTGCTTTTAGAGTTTGGACTGAGAAGTCTGCACTTATCCTGATTGGATTATCTTTGTTTGTCACCTTCTGTTTTTCTCTTACCACTTTTAGTATTTTCTCTTTGTGTTGGGTTTCTAGAATTTTAATCATGATGTGTCATGATGAGGGTCTCTTCTGATCAAAGTTATTCGGTGTTCTGTATGCCTGCAATAGTTCCATGTTCATTTCTTTTCTTAGATTTGGGAAATTTTATTCCATTATTTCATTAAACATGTCCTTTAAGCCTTTTGTTTTGTCCTCAGTCTTCTCCTTGATTCCCATAATTCTGAGGTTATTTCTCCTTGAATCATCTATCAGCCATTGTAATGATTTGCTTTCTTTATTTACTTTGTATTCTTCTTGGCCTGTATGCTGCAGCTTAGTCACTTTATTTTCTAGGTCTGACATGCTATTCTGAAGTTGTTTAAAGTGGTTGCTTATTATTACCTGCGTGTTTTTCATTTCCTGAATATCTGCATTCAATTTTTCTGTATCTCTGTTGTGTTCCTCTCTAATTTCTTCTTTTGCCTTCATTATCTTCTGGTATATTTCTTCTCTGGTCTCCTCTAGTTGCTTTTCAAGGCTTGCTTTTTGCTTAGCTATGAGTTGGTGTAGCTCTTCTGCTGTCTGTTTTATTTCTTGCTTTAATTCCTGCTTTAATTCACTGAATTTCTGGGCCCAGGAGTTGCCATCATTTTTGCCATATTCATCTTTAGTTACCCTGAGATCACCTCCTGGGGTTTCAGGTCTTTTTGTAGGAGATTTGTGACTGCGCTTCCCCATTTCTTCTTTGGTCTCCTCTAATTACTTTTCAAGGCTTGCTTTTTGCTTAGCTAAGTGTTGGTGTAGCTCTTGCACTGTCTGTTTTATTTCTTGCTTTAATTCCTGCTTTAATTCACTGACTATCTGGGCCCAGAATTTACCATCAGTTTTGCCCATTTATTCTTTGGGTTCTGCGATTTCACTATCCCTGATACCATCTTCTGGGGTGTCAGGTCTTTTGTATGAGATTTGTTACCACATTTGCTGATGGTTCTGCTACCTCTGGCTGTCTCTGTTGCACAGGAGAGAAAATGGCTTCTGCTAACATCACTGTCTGAGACGGCTGCAGAGCCCTGTGTCTGATCTGGGATCCTGGGGTCTTTCCGCGGGGGAGGGGGGG